>JAVJIF010018621.1:0-68969 GCA_038442645.1 Agave tequilana
AGACAAGGAGATAAACATGCATAAATCACCAAATTTTCTCCCTTTTTTGCATAAACAAAACATATATGTATAAACAAGAAAAAAACATGCATATATAAACTCTCAAAATCCTTCTCCCCTTTTGTCAATTCATCAACAAAGGGGCAAAACAAATCAAACAATAAAGATATATATGCGAATACATTAATAAAGAAGAGAGAGGCGAAGTTAGCTCCCCTGCATACATGCATTACATGAAGAAGGGATGAAAAGACCCCAACTCACATAAATCATAATATACAATACATAAGCAGAAATGTTAAGCTCCCCCTATACACGTATATCACATAAAGAAGAGATGTCAAGCTCCTCAATATAAGATACACTCAACATGAATCTATATATGAAGAGATGTTAAGCTCCCCTTGCAAATAGGCAATACATGGCAAGAAATTTTTGAAATCACTTTAAAACAAATTTTGAAATACCACTTGTAAACAAAATTTTAAGATACGACTTGTAAGTAAACAGATATTTAAGATATCACTAATTGAAATCAAATTTTAGTTAGCAAAATAAAAGTTGGTACCACTTGTAGGTTATTGATACCACTAGAAAATATTTTGTAAATTTTTTATACTAATTAAAAGGTAAAATATAAAGTATATTTTGATATCAATAGAAATACCAATTGAAACAATGCATAAACTTATAAAGATACCAATTTACATTTAAATTAAGTCAAGCTTAGCATAAATATAATTTGTGCTTTAAACATGTAATAGATATTGTAATCAGCACAATCAAGACATATATATATGTATGAAAATGTAAATACCAATCGATATTGATACTACTTGAAATTTGAAGCATACATATATAGAAAACACAAATATGAGTATACAAACATAAAAATATCAATTGTGATAACAATTGAAAATATAAGGAGGATCATGTGTATAACTCATACCTACACCCTATTCATACACATGTTTAAATAGATTTCAATAAGAGCATAAAAGGTGTGGTCGTCCATCCATCCGCCCTTGGTTGGTAGGGGTTTTCAAAAATAAGAGTTTGAAAATTTTTAACATAGTTTGAAAACTCTACCAATTGAAGAATAAATAACTAGTTTAAAGTAATTTTTTGAAAAACTAGTTAAAGATCATTCAAACATGAAAACAAATCATATATCCCATGAAGCATGCTGAAAACACAAGAGTTGACACTCGAAATCTATAAAGCTCAAAATTCTTATGAAAATAATGTCATGAGTAAACAAATGAAGTGTGAGTGCCACAAGAATTATGTGAATAGTATTTCATAAAATGATTCAATAAGGCTAAAAATAAACATGAATTTCTTTTATAAAAAAACATGTAAATTATAAAAATGTATTTTTCATTAAAATAAACTTCAAGGTATATGTATGTTCTATCAAAACTAACAATATACATACATATCCTAAATAAAAACGAGTTCATAATATAATTTGCATAAAGGCAAGTGACTCAAGAGTATACATGTATATTCATAGTTTTAGACAAGAATAACATATACATGAAGCAAAACAAGCACAAAGATACAAAAGACAAGTATAAATGAGAGAATCATCAAAACTAGGTTATACATATACATGTAATAAGTACAAATGAGCAATGAGGCACAAATATATAATAATCACGTGTAGCTCACTACTTGTACAAGTATATACACAAGTTTAATGAAAATTCATCTAAACTAGTATTCACCTCATGAAGTACAAAACCAAAACATATTAAAAATATTTATATCAAAGCATGTAAACTAAAAAAGGAGTTTAGAGATAGTTACCAAACTATGTGCACTATACTCTAAGTCTCTAAACCATTGTGGTCCTCCACTAAATTTTCTTGATAGCGATGCATCAATAGGGTATGTCCATCTAGCTACATATGCATCCACCATCAAGGCACCATATCTCCACGTTCATGTGAGAGACCACACCTATATCAAACACAAGTGGTGGGAATTTTGGTACCCATTTCTTTTGGGTCCACGGGGGGTAGCATCATAAGGAATCTAAACATTTTTATTTGTAAAATTTAAGGAATTACTCTATCATAGCAAAATCTTGCAAGATGGCCTTTGCGGTCACAAAGTGTACATTTGTAAACTCTAGCATGCATATGAGAATGAGTGTGATCATGTTGTGTAATGTGTGCATATGTATGCCGTAGGTTATGTGCATGAACATATGGAGCCGTAGGTTATGTGCATGAACATATGGAGCTTGTTTCTTTTGAAATAAGGTTTCTAATTTGGAGTGATTAAATGCACAATTGATCAAAGTTGAGCTCAAATAATTTATTCTATTGTTCAAGACTTGAATCTCATTTTAGTGATAGTAGCATGAAGAGCATGGTAAGAATGAGAATCTACAATCTTTTTCTTTTTAGAAATATTTTCTTTTTCTTTGAAATAATTTTTCTTTTTAAGAGTTATTTTCTTCCAAAGCAATTTCTTTTCTTTTTCCACCAAAGTGATTTTATTTTTCAAAGAATTATTTCCTTACAAAATCATTTAATTTAGAAAACAAGGAAATATTCTCCTTTTTTAAAAATTCATTTTCTTTGAAAACACAAGCAAATTTATTTTTAAAAGAGTCATTTCTTTAGCAAAGAAGTGTTTTTCTTTTTCAATTTATTGTTATCAATTTTTAATGAATCATACTTTTAAAGAAGTTTTTGACAAAAAGATGCAAGCTCATCATAAGACATGTCAATATCTTCTTCTAGTTTGAATTCAGAGTTTACCTCAAGGGGGTTATCCCTTGGACCATGTAGCATATGTGAAAGCATCACTTCCATCATCCGAGTTACTCTCCACATAATGTTGCTTTTGTTCGCCAAGGGAGACTATAGTGTTCCATATTACAAAAGTCGAATCAAATTAGCAACCCTAGATAAATATTCATCATTTAGGGTACTCTTTAAAGCATGAAGGGCTTTGAGTTAGCCTCAAGATACTTACTATTACTAAAGTATGAATTCTTAATGGTAGCAAGATAAACATGAATTCTTCGTGAGTGTACTGTTGAACTGCTTGAAGCCTCTAGGGAAATCTTTATAAGCATCTAGATACGAAGTGTAAAACTTATCTGAGCTATGATTTGATTGCCGGTGTACTGTTGAACCGATATGTTGGCCCAAAAATCCATCACTCTAGTTTTGATGATGATTAACTCATGTAGTTATAGTACTAATGGATATTGTCGCGTTTAAAGTTTTCGGATATTGATCAAGATCTTAGTTGGGGCTCAGCTTCTTTGAAGCTAACACAAGTGTATAGAACATATCTAGTACTCAAATAGGAGTCTAGCTCAGAGAATCAAGTTTGGATCAAGTCTATTTGGAGAAGAAGATCTACCATAAGACTTGTCTAAAGTTTGTAAGTTTAGATCTCTCGTAAAGAATAAATTAGTTTTGGATTGCTCAAGATTACACACACAAAAACAAAAATTTAGTTTTCAGTTTAACCGTTTTGATTCACAAGTTTATGTTTATATGATTTTCATCTCAATTAAATAAGTTTTATAGTTTTGAGTATGTGTTGGATCTCATCGACACATATTAGAGCTTCAATTGTTTATAGAAACTTATTTTTATTTGTTTTAAGTTTCGATTTATCAAGTATATGTTTTTCGGTTTCATGAATAGATTTCATCAAAACAAGTTTACATTAGTCTATACATGTATGGATTTCATCCATATATATTATGTTTCATATATATTTAAGTAAACTCTACCAGTGTACCGTTTACTGCCTATCCCAAACCAGGATAAAGAAGGAGGATTGTGGTAGGCCTGTGACAGCCAACGTAAAACATTGTTATATACTATGAACATGAACAAAGAACTAAATTTGTTGTTGTATAAATATTTAAGTAATTTATTTTAGTGAATTTAATTTATGTGTTTAAGTTTTGTATTTATCAAAACTTATTTTGATGCTTATTGTCAAACAAGTTTATATGATTTATTATGTGTATTGGATTCTATTCAAACACATTGTTCTTCAAATGTGTTTCAATCACTTTTTTTATATTTATACAAGTTTTGAAAAATCAAATTTTCATTTAGAAGTTTAGTTTTTGAAAAAATACAGTTTTTGTTTTAAGCTTAAATTTTCTTGTCTCAAAATAGTTCACATGTTTGAAATTTTTTCAAGTGTTTTCTTTTGTAATTCTATTCCAAATTTTTTGTTTTCTCACAAGCTTGAGCTATTCATTACAAAATATATCCTCTTGGATCTTATATTGTTAGAGGTGTTGTTTGTGATCTTTGTGGTCACCAAGTGTTGTACCCTTGTTTTCACTTTGACTTTGTGTCTTAGCTTTGTACTTCCCTCTTGTGTACTGGAGTTGGCTTTGTGCCCATCCCTTGTGTAGATATTGTTGGCTTTGTGCCTCCTCTTGTGTAGTGGATTGGGTTTATATCCATTGTGGAGTCCTTAGTGGAGAGAGTGAAATCCTTCTAGGTGAAGGCAGGGACGTAGAGCTTGGTGTTCGAACCACAAAACATATCCCTGTGTTTGCGTTTGGCTATCTCTCTAAACTTTCTTTCTTTATATCTTGCATTGCTATTATTGTCCATCTATACATGCTTGGTATTGTTCTTATATTCAAAATTATATTGATTCAAGAGAGCTATTGAAACACCTCAACTCTTATAAAAGAGAAATATTGAGGAGAAGTTCTAGAGCCCTTCACCGAGAATTTGGCTTCGCTCTTTGGATATCTATTGTGGCAGTATAAAAGTTTTTAATTCTATTTATTGTCCATTAGATTAACACTATACCTGTTCACCCCCAACTGTACTTTCAATTAATCTCAGAGCTAGTGCTCCTGATATTGGTTTATAAACCTAGGAGTGATCCAATATTTGCTAATCAAATTTGCTTTACACATTCATATTTGCTTCACACACTCATGAGTTATCTTGCTCCACCTATGTTTGATGCTTCTAACATTGACATGTGAAAATTTAAATGAGTTCATATCTTAAAGCCATAGGATTACAAGTTTATCTTGCCACCACTAAGAAATCATATATTAAAAATGGCAAATATGTTGAGGCTAATGAATAAGCCATGCTAGCATCAAAGCAAACACTAAGTAAAGATTATCTTTCTATAGTTTCTCATTGTGATTCCATTTTTATTGTGTGAAACACATTCATTTTTGCATCATTTATATCACATTTTCCATTGTTTATCATAAAAATCTGGTTTTAATGAAGTTTTTCTCTATTTTCAGGTCTATGGCCTAAAGGAAGAAGAATCCCAAATTATTCCAATTATTTGGAATTAATTAAGCTAATTAAAGAAGCCCAGCTTGAAGCCCAACTGTTCTCACTTCAAAGGGAATATTCAGAGAATAAGCTTCTACAGGACACTGGATAGAGCCAGGCTGTCAGAGCAAGCGCTAGTATAACGGTCATAGTACAACCATGAAAACATGACTTTTACTCCCTTTCTCGCGTTATAATCAGCACTGTTGGTGCAACGATTTCATCAACGACTGTGATTGAGCTTTTCTAGGATTTTGTGCGTCTAAATAGAACCCTTGAGCCTTAGTGCGAGAGTTACTCAGTGAGAGAGAACTTTATTTAGGGTTTTCTTTAGGATTTCTTTAGTCATGTCTTGTAATTTCTTTCTTTTGTTTTAGTCAGAAAACTATAGTGAGAGTGTGTGAAAATTCTGTATTGGATCAATGGCAAGTCAATACAGATTGTTCATCTTTTACCTCTACTTTCATTGCTTTTACTTGCTTGTTTTTACTTGCTCTTTCTTCTTCCTTTCAAATAGTGTAGAATGACTACTTTCTTGCTTTTTCTTTCTATGAGTAGCTAACTTCTCCATTGGCATGGCTAACTAACTACTAACCCATTAACCTCTAACTATTTGATTGATAACTCACATGGATCAATAACCCTCACAATGAGCCTTGTGCAAGTAAGAGCTATGGATGGCTGACGATAAAGGATTCTAACTCTAACACACTAGCATGAAAGTTAATTCTCATATTTCATATTTAACTATGTGTTCCAGATAATCTATTGATGTACTAACCCTGTTTTGTTTGGGGAGTTAGAGAATACCTATTCATTCTTGCTGATACCGATCGTGCACTTGTAGTCACCCCATTCTCGCCTTAAAATGGATCTTGATGGTGTAACCTTCGAGTTTTTGCCGTGTAAAGTAAGGTGATGGGGGAAGAACTTTCATTCATTATCCACAAGACAAGATCTTATAGCACAAGAATGGTGAAGGCCAAGGATCCATTGTGAGGCTCTATCATCAAGAAAGTTAGTGATTAGTGGGATCCATTAATAGGAGGTTAGCCATGCATTTTTACCATCTCAAAAGAAAAATCTACTTTTCCCTCTTTCAAACTTTGCTTTCTAAGTTCTTTTCTTCAAATCTTCATTTAAAACTAGTTTCCTTTTTCAATTTTTCTTCAAGCAAAATCAATTCGTTTTAAATTTTTTTTTTCAAGACCATTTTCTTTTCCCTTTCTTTTCACAACTTGTTTTTTTTACCTCTTCATATCTATTTCCTTCACATTTTTTTTTCACTTTACATTTTCGTAAATCATCCATTTGCTTTGTTTTCATATACCATCAACACAATTCTTCTCTTCTACTTTTTCATTCTTTTCTCCGCTTCCCAAAATAAGTGAAAACAGAGTCGCGATGAGAGTCGACGACATATATACGTAAGAAAAATACCCCACGTAAACAAATTATAAAATCTACTATGATGACATGATAACATTGCAATATCACATCTAAATAACCACACATGATAACAAATAAAAAAAAGAATAGAATAAGCAATGAGTCCAATATACAGAGTCATGGAAGCGATAGAAATAAAGAAAAGATAGAAATACCAAGTAAGGATAATCAAGTAAGAGAATTCTAACTTCTCAAGATGCCTGTGATCCACTCCAAATATCTGATTAGTAAGATAATATGCAAAGGTCTGGATATACAAATCCAGGGAGTCAGAACTCCTAGTGAATGTGTAAGTATAAAGGGAATGTGCACATGCATATAAAAGGTGTGAGCATATTGATTGAGGGGAAACCTGCACATAGAAAATACAGAATTTCAAGAATACAGAACAAAAGTGCAAGTGCTCAATGCTACCGCTATAGAGAGTGGTTATGCGGGTCGTGATCCATAAGGAGGTACTTGCTGGCTCAGAGGCCCTTACCCTTAGTTTTGATGATGACTAACTTATGAAAGTTAGTTTACTAATGATCTTGTGTTTAATAAGTTTTAGATATTGATCAAGATCTTAGTAGAGATTTGATTCAACAAGAGATTCACAGTCAAAGTGTTGAAGCAAATAAATATTAATTCAAGAGCTCACATCATAACGATCGTATCAAGCTCACTTTGGATCGCATTTGGATCGCGTCAGCTTGGAGAAGGAGTTCTACAAGAAGACGTCGATTTGTTTAGTTTAGTTTTGTTTTAGATCTTGTGTAATGATAGCTTAATCTTGATATGCTCAAGTATACACACACATAAAAGATAAATAGTTTTTGATTTCGGTTTAACCAGTTTTGGATTTTCAAAGAATATATATTGTTTTATGAATAGATAGAATCAAAAGAAGTTTTACATGATTTATATGTATATTAGATTTCATCCATATACATTTATAGTTCATATTGTCTAAAATCTTATTTTGATGATTCTAGTTCATGGTTTCAAGTTTTATTTAAGACAAAACTTAGTTTTGGATTTAATATCCAAAACATATATATATCATTTACAATGCATATTGGATTTTATCTATACATAATATACTTCAAAAATATTTCTATATCATGTTTTTGTATTTATACAAGTTTTGGAGAAAATGGATTTTCATTTCAAAATTTTAGTTTTGGAAAATGCTATTTTTGGTTTAAACCTTATTTTCTATACCTCAAAAAAGTTCAAGTTGTTTGTAATTGTAGGCTGTCTAAAAATCATTAAAGACAAGTCATCAAAAGCAGAGTCCCAAACTCCAGACGCAGGGCTAATCATAGCCATCATCGTAGCACCAAGACGCGAGGGTCGAAACCCGCGTCTCAGCCAGCACTGTAGCACCAAGGCGCGAGGGTCGAAGCCCGCGTCTCAGCAGCATTACCGCACCAAGACGCGAGGGTCGAAACCCGCGTCTCAGCAGCATTGCAGCACCAAGGCGCGAGGGTCGAAGCCCGCGTCTCAGCAGCATTGCAGCACCAAGACGCGATGGTCGAAGCCCGCGTCTCAGCCAGCATTGCAGCACCAAAACGCGAGGGTCGAAACCCGCGTCTCAGCAGCACTGCAGCACCAAGGCGCGAGTGTCGAAACCCGCGTTTCAGCAGCACTGCAGCACCAAGGCGCGCAGGTCGAAACCCGCGTCTCAGCCAGCACTGCAGCACCAAGGCGTGTGGGTCGACACCCGCGTCTCAGTTATAACTGCCCTTGTTATGGGGTCAATCACCACCCACATAATGAGGAAGTTAACCCCCATTGTGGAGTATTTTTAGGGGGCACGTTCGCCCCTAAAACCTCTATAAATAGCCCCTTTACTATGGAGGGTCAGAAGGATTCAGAGCAGAGAAATCAAGGAGAAGAGCTTGACTTGAGAGCTTCCACAGAGAAGGAAAGAGAGTCCAACTCTTCAAGCAACTTGCTGCGTACCAGTTTATCTTTGCCTGCAATCTCTTTGAGATTTCTGGTCGACAGAGCTGTGTTACTACCGTCCACTATCCGAAGAGAAGATCTCCAAAAGTTCCTGACGTTCACCCGGTCAACGGAAAACAAGATTCACTTTCCACCGCCACCTGAAGAACCCAGTATTAAACAAAGGGAGGATTCAAGACTCAATATCCTCCCTCCCATGTAGTCGGAGTATAAGTCCGTTGTAATTTTTCAATTAATTCAAGGAAACTTTACGCGAATTTTTCTCCCACTAAACAAGAGATGGCGACTCTGCTGGGGACTACCTTCTCCACTGACGAGCAAGTGGTGGCGCAAGGTGACGTCATCTACATGGGAAAAACGGTCGAATCACTTGTCATGAAATTCGACCAAGCAAAGTATAAAGAGTTCCTCTCTTCCGGCTCCAAGAGCCCAAAGGCCCGTGCCTACCGCATGGTCTCTATGGGGAATGCCCCGAAGTCCGTCCAGAGATTCTCTTAGACGCGGCAACTCCGAAGGATGTTGTGGTCAATCGCGCCAGGCGTAACACCCGCGCCAACGTCTCTCAGGAGACCCGCGTGGTCAACCTTTCTGGTGTTCAGCCAGTCCATCCTCTTCCTCAGTACCAGGTCATCAGGGGTTCCCTTCCACCCCCACGACGGAACAGGTACGCTGAGCGGCGGCAGAGGAGGCGTGCGCGTCAACTACAAGTTGGAACGACCAATTGCCCAACAGAAGTAGGATGCGAGGCTCAAACCCGCGTACCACACCTGATACGTGAAGTCCGCGTCTGGTAGCCCAAACGCGAGGTTCACCAGACTGGCTCTTCTGAAGCCCCACTCCCCAAACGCCAATGCAAAGCTCGCGCACCTTGTCAAGTACAAGAGGCACGCGGCTCAAGGCACGGGGCCCGACAGCCCTGTATTTCTCAAGCGTCTCTACCCAGACGCAGTAATCAGCAGTGCGAGAGCTGCGTCTCTTATCAGCAGAGACGCCAAGCTCACGCTCAAAAGCCGCGACGCAAGAGCTGCGTTCAGGCGTCCCGTGTCTCTAAACCCTGCGTCCCAGCTGTGCGAAGCATGGATGCCTCCCGCCCTCGGTATTACGAGGCTAATCTCTTTGATCCTCCTCCCACGGATCTAAGGGATTATTTGACAAAGAAGAGAAGTGCTAATCGAATCACTTCGTCATGTTGCTGCGAACGGCTTATCACAATGCTCTCTGAATACCATTGCAATTCAGGTGCAAACCAGCAGTCTCTAGCTAGACAGCTGACCCTGATTCCCCGATCAGCTAAAAGAAGTCATTCCCATAGAAGGAGGGTTTTCTCTGATACTGAGTATCCCGAGCTCACTGCAAACATGGCAAGAAGGAGCAGGGGAAAGCAACCGGCGATCAGCTCCAATGATGAATCTGACGCAGAACCGGAAGGAGTGTACCGACACACTCGCACCCGGACTGGGGCAATCCCCCCGATTGACTACAATGCTCTAGCCCGGGGCATTGAGGTGAATGACTCGCATTCCGCTATTGCAGAGTCACAGGCTTCAAACTCTTCTATAGAGAGAGGCCTTTATATACATGACCAGTACTCCTGAGGAGACCGCCAGGCGCTTGGAGCAGCAATCCCAGGTCCAGAGGGAACAATTAGAGATGATTCGTGCTCAACAAGAATCTATTGATTCCCTCAAGCAAATGCTGGCACAGTTGCTTGAAGACAAGAGGAAGTCAACCGACAAAACCTCCTCTAAAAAGTCTAAAGGCAAACGAAAAGAGGGAGAAAGTTCATCTTCCGTACGTATAGAGGAGAAAGAGCAGCCTACCTCTGGTTCGTCCAAATCCTCGTCGCAAGGAAAAGACGACCGAGACCAGGAAAAGGTTCATTCTAGAAGAATGAATCAATTGGAGCAACGTCTGGAGGCCCTTACCAACCGAAAAGGCCTGCAAGAAGCAGGGGTGGTCCGACCATATCCGACCGAGTGGGACCTCGTTCCATACCCTCCCAAGTTCAATGCTCTGACCCCTCCAAACATTCGATGGGAAAGGTTCACCGAACCAACATATCTACTACTTTAAATCCCAAACAGGGAATGTGGTAGATAATGATGCCATTCTGGTACGCTTGTTCATCGGCACCCTAAAAGGGCTTCCCTTTGAATGGTTCATGAATCTCCCAAAGGGCTCCATCAAGAATTGGGGCGACTTGGAGAAGCTCTTCCTAACGCGCTTCTTTGAAGATGACTCGGTGGTCACCATGCCAACCCTTTGGGAAGCAGCGAAAGGGAGAGTCTGTTAAGCCTTTCGTAGAAAGGTTTCGGAACGTAGCACTCCGATGTCCAAGCGGTATGACCCAGGTCACCCTGGTGGAAACATGCCGCCATAATCTACAAACCTCACTCCTCGCCCAAATAAGAGTTGCCGAAAGCCGCACCTGGAAGCAGTTGATCCAACAAGGTGAACATGCTGAAGAAATTGTCGCCCGAGTTAGGGCAGAAGAAAACAAACCCCGACCTGAGAGGTCAACAAGGCGTGCGCCAGACACACCCCTCCAAGCGAAAAGGAAGGATAACTTGGCGACAGGGACCAAATCTCCCGTCAAACCTCAATCGGTCAAGGGAAATGACTCTTCAAGCCAACCACGCGCCAGCAAGCAATATTCCTTCAAGGATGAACATGTCGACTCGCTCTTCAAATTACTCAACAAGAGCAACAGACTGAAACTCCCCGAAGCTAGGTGCCCCGAAGAAGTCGGTAAAACTGATAATCCCAACTACTGCATGTATCACAGGATATTGGGACACCCCACCAAGAGCGTTATGTCTTCAAGGACATCCTTCAGGCTCTGATTGACGCGGAGGTATTACAACTCCGTCCAGAGCAGAAGAAGGTGGCGACCAATATGACATCATTCCTCCATTTTAGAAGACAACCTCCAACACCCTCTGGAGTAGTCCCTGTCCCAAGAGGAGAGCTGAGAATGGTCAACACAGACCCTCACCAATAGCAAGAGAAGGGCCTGGTACCCGTTTCCACACCTCGGGGAGAAGTCATGTGGGTTCATCCCGACCTTGTGGATGGCCAGCAATGGATCACTGTAACCAGCAGGAAGTCCAAAGGCAAAGCTAAGGCTTCATCCTGTAATGTGGTATGTGCCTTTTCTCGGGAAGCGGAGACTGATGTTCCCTCACTGACCGATTCAGAAGAGGAAACGTTAGCTCTGGACACAGAACCCAACCAACTTGTGACGGAAACCCGTTCGGGTCAGTCATATTTGAAAAAGTATGACGAAATGGCGGCAACTCCTCCAAAACCCTTTGCAGAGTCAGCCAAGCCTTCCCCCAAGCAGCCCGTGGAAAGACAGAAAGAGCTCCGGTTCTCCAGAGTCCTCTCGAAAGACATCGCGGAAGGATCCGCAGCGCCCTTACTGCTTCGATGTCCTGACTCAACTGGCCAATATCCCAGCCCGAATTACTCTTTATTAGCTCCTCAGGCTATCGAAGTCAACCAGAGAAGCTCTACAAGAGGCCCTCGCTAATGCTGAGGCTTTCATGACTCAGGTGCCAATCGTACCAAAGGGGAGGAAGATATAGAGAATTGCCTCCATACCTCCCAAAATGTTCCCTGCATTACCTTCACGGTAGATGATATGCAAGTCAAAGGGAAACATGATCGACCCCTTTACTTCGCAGGGTATATTGGATCATCTGAGGTGAATCGCATTCAGGTAGATCCCGGGTCCACATTGAGCATTATGCCTCGCCGGGTCATGCAACATCTAGGGATTCTTACTCACCGTTTGAGCGCCACCCAGACTACTATTTATGGGTTCAATGCCAATAGTACCCGTCCAATGGTGAAGGTTAAGCTCAAATGCCAGATCGGGGACCTAAGGTCAGAGGTGACATGCTACGTCATCGATGCCGACACTTCCTACAATCTGCTGTTGGGACGACCATGGATTCATCGCGATTCTATCGTTCCCTCTACTCTCCACTAAGTCATGAAATACATCGACGGGAGTGGAAAGGTGCGAACGTTGATTGCCGAAAGGCATCCGTTCAAGGGAGTTGAGAATTATTTCACAGATTCTCTCCTGTATCAGGACTCTGTGGAAACAGATAAAATCCCGCAACCAGAGGAGCCCGACTCTGGTAATGAAGCCGACACCGAGCCGGAAAAAGAAGAGTGCATGTGGGAACTAGATCCACTTGTAACGGGCATTAGTAAGCTCGATGTTGATAATACCACCGATGATGTAGGCGGATGGTATATTAATGAAGAATTAGATTTGGCGTATTTCTCTGTATTTGCTTCTGATTCAGTGCCGTCAGACACTAGTACCGAGGTGGATGATGGTCTCTGGTCGGTAATGGATGCTTTGACATCATTGCATGTACCAGTGAAATCGTCCTTCGAAACATACCGAGATGCTGGTAATGCGCAAGAATCCATATTCATGGTTCCAGCGAGACGGAAAGGCCAAAGACCAATTCTTTTCGGACGAGTTGAATCCGAACCAATGACCTGTGAAGAATCAGAAGGCGAGGAGGAATCTCCTCAGTTCGGTCATTATGAGCCAAAGACACTCAGAATGATGGGAAGCATGGGGTATGATCTAACAAGCAGACCAGGGTTGAATTTCGGCAAAGGAAGGAGAACTCTACTTTGATCTTTTGTGCCGAAAGGGAAAACCCCTGATTATTATCTCAGACTCGCAGAGGGTTGGGCTATGTGTCAACTCCGATCCCATCAGCTTCTGAGTCTGAAGAGTCATTATGCCATGATTACTCATCGGGCACGTCATCATGGGAGTCAGATGTTAGTGTCGGCAACATCTTTAGAGAACTTTCAGTGAATATGGTTTCAACAAGCCACCTGGAAGACGGAGATGAAGAAATGATCCAATATGATACAGATCTTTGGATCAAACACTTAAATGCTCTTTGGGATACCTGCTTTGAACAGCGCGAGCCACCCACAGAAGATAAGTTGTTCGGATCAATCTAGGAGATGAGGCTAATCCTAAGCCCATCTTTATAAGCAAAGGTCTGTCACCTTCGGAGAAAAGGATCTAATATCTCTTGTGCAAGAATATATAGATATCTTTGCCTGGAATTACGAGGACATGCCTGGACTTGATCCTCAAGTGGCTATGCATCGCCTCAACATTAATACGGACGTAAAGCCTATCAAACAACAACAGCGACGGTTCCGTCCGAAATAATGGAGGCAATTCAATCAGAAGTCAGAAAGCTTATAGACTCTGGCTTCATTAGGGAAGAACAACATCCTGATTGGGTAGCCAAGATCGTCTCCGTTGCTAAAAAGAACGAAAAGATCCGAATCTGCATTGATTTTCTTGATCTAAACGAGCCTGTCCCAAGGATGAATTCCCACTGCCAATCACAGATGTCATGATTGACAACACATGTGGATTCGAGCGAATGTCCTTCATGGATGGATTTTCAGGATATAATCAAACAAATCAAAATGTATCCTGATGACGAAAAACATACCTCTTTCAGGACACCACTGGGGGTATACTACTACACCGTCATGCCCTTCGGATTAAAGAATGCAGGGGCGACATATCAAAGGGCCATGAATGCCATTTTCCACGAACACATGCGCAAAACGGTGGAATGCTATATTGACGACATCGCAGTAAAAAGCCGCACTAAAGGTGATCATATAACTGATCTAAAGGTTGTCTTCGATATCATGCGGGCCCATCAATTGAAGATGAACCCCACCAAGTCCTTCCTGGGGGTGACCAGTAGAAAATTCCTAGGGTTTGTAGTGACCTCTACGGGGATTCATTTGGACCCAGAAAAGGTTCGCGCTATCCAGGAGATGCAACCTCCGAGAAACCTCAAGGAGCTCAGGGGATTGCAAGGACGATTGGCGTACATCCGAAGGTTTATCTCAAATCTCTCCGGAAGATGCCAACCCTTTTCCAAATTAATGAAGAAAGGTGTTTCGTTCATTTTGGACAGCGCTTGCCAGCAAGCATTTGAGGAAATTAAATAGTACCTCACACAACCGCCAGTCCTTGCAGCTCTGGTGTCTGGAAAACCTTTCCTGATATACGTCCGAGCTATGGATCATTCTTTAGGAGCTCTACAAGCTCAGAATGATGATCAAGGACGAGAGCAAGCAATCTACTATTTGAGTAGAACGATGATCGGAGCCGAGCATCGGTACAACCCGATCGAGAAGGAATATTTGGCATTGGTGTTTGCTATTCAGAAAATGTGACACTATTTGGTAGGCCAGACAATAAACGTCATATCAAAAGTCAACCCCCTGAGGTTACTTATGATAAAGCCTTCATCGTTAAACGGCCGACTGGCAAAATGGGCCATATTGCTATCCCAATATGAAATGCACTTTTACCACAAAAGGCCATTAAAGGACAAGCGGTGGCGGATTTCGTAGCTGAGCATCCAGATCTGAGGGCAGCCAAACTTTACGAGGATCTCCCAGACGAGGTCGTTGAAGTCTGCTTGACCCAGACGTCGTTTGAAAGACAAGTATGACAACTTTTCTTTGACGGTGCATCGAGAACAAGCCCAAAAGGACATATAGTAGCGGGGGTAGGAGTAGTACTCATCTCCTCACAGAACTATGTGATTCCTCGAGCTGTCTCATTAACCGAGCCTTGTTCCAACAATGTAGCAGAGTACAATGCCCTCTTGATTGGGATGCAACTCACCGATGAGATTGGCATTAAAAATCTCGAGGCATATGGTGACTCTAAGCTCATCGTCAGCCAAGTTCGCGGGGAGTACGAAGTCAGACATGAAGATCTAGTACCCTATTACAACGCAACTGTCTACATGGCCAAGAGGTTCACCAACTTTTACATTGACCATGTACCACGCAAGCAAAATGCGCATGCAGACGCACTAGCGTCCCTCGCTGCCTCCTTAGCTCTTCCGGCTGGAGCAGTAGAGAAAATATTTGTCCACAGCCACGACCTGTATTGCCCGAGAATTGCCCCTGAGGACTACCCGGAGCCAACAGGAGATTGTCAAGACAAAGAAGCTCTTGAGTCGTCAACCGGTCTAGAGCCCAGAGACTGGCAATTTCCTTACATCGATTATGTCTTGTACAGCATCCTGCCTGAAGACACCAAAGAAGCGGCTGCCATTAGAAGGAAAGCTCCCAAATTCTACTATAATGGATAACACGAACATTGTATCGTTGATCGCATGATAGGATCTTGCTTCGCTGCCTTTCACAAAAAGAGGCACATGAGGTATTGAAAGAAGCCCATGATGGCACGTGTGGAGCCCATCAACCTAGCCCAAAACTGGCATATCGACTCCAAAGGTTGGGATATTACTGGCCCAAGATGTTTGCTGACGCCATCACTTATGCAAAAAGATGTCACGCTTGTTAAGTACATGGCGATTTCATCCATCAAGCACCAGATACCTTCACTCTACGACCTCTACCTGGCCGTTTGAGATGTGGGGGATGGATGTAGCCGGCCCTATCAGCCCACCCACCATCATCAAAAGGACATCAGTTTATCTTAGCCATAACCGATTATTTCTCCAAATGGGCTGAGACCGTTCCTTTGAAGGAGGTGAATTCATCTGACGTGATCAAATTCGTTAAACATCATGTCATTTACCGTTTTGGGGTACCTCGGCGAATCGTCCATGACAATAGACCCCAGTTCATCAGTCACGCTTTCCAAGGTTCTGCGCTAAGTTTAGAATCCAGAGTGTGTCCTCAACGGCATACTATCCCGCCGCTAATGGTCTCGTAGAAGTTTTCAACAAAACCATCGGCAAACTTCTCAAGAAATTCGTCTCGAAAAGTCAGCGTGACTGGGACGACAAGCTAGGTGAATGCTTATGGGCTTATCGCACAACTGTTCGAACCCCAACTAAAGCTACGCCATTTTTTTTTGTATATGGGTGTGAAGCCGTGCTTCCACTGGAAATTCAAATTTCGTCTCTACGCGTCGCCTTGACAGCGGAGATGACGAAGGAGGAGAAGCATCGACAGCGACTCCAAGAATTGGAGGCCTTGGATGATAAACGTCTGCAGGCCCAACAACAGATCGAGCTCTACCAAGCCCGGATTACCAGAGCCTTCAACAAGAAAGTTAAAGTGCGAATTTTCAAGAAAGGTGACCTTGTCTTAGCCGTCAGAAGACCTATGGTGATGACACATAAGACAAAAGGAAAATTCCAGCCCAAATGGGAGGGACCATTTGTAGTAGATTCAGTCTACTCAAATGGATCATATCGCCTCATAACTGCAAATGGCGATACACTCATGATGCCGATCAATGGCAGGTTCCTGAAGAAGTACCATCCTTAATAATACTCCTCCTCTGATCAAGTTAAAAGTACACCTCTGATCAAAGCTCCAGACCCAAGAAAAGTTTCTTTCCTTCGCTAGACCACAAGCTAATCGGGCACTGGCTGCACCATGATGCATGATGTAAATATTGAGAAAGAAACTTGGGTTCTAATATTCCTATCTTCATTAACATCCGACGCCTCCGACGGCTAAGGACAGAGGAAAATGTTGGTTTCTAAGCCCAACATAAGTCTTCGACAACTCATCATGCTGAGGGGAATAGCATGGCTAGCCCAACTCAAACGGTAGTTGATAAAGGCACCTCAAATCCGTTGATAGCTGAGGGTTTGCTAAAAATCCTAAGTGGATGTAGTTCCACCCTCTCCTCTAAAATCCCTTACCAATTCTCATACACAGAATGGTAGGTCTACAAAGTATAATCATTGCTAGGTTAACACTATACCTCTGGTAATGAAAATTTTCAATACTCCCTATTGAGTACAAACCTTGTTTGTCAACTCTATATGGAGTAGTAAACCTTCAAATTTGTCAGGTTAAACTACACCTCTGACATTTTTTTCACTTGCCAATTCTCATCAATAGAATGGTAGGCCCTCAAATTGCTCGTATCGCAAATCAATTTTTGTCAAGTTAATACCACACCTCTGACAAATTACTGTTAAGTTAACATTACACTTCTAACGATAATCAAGTTGCTGCCAAGTTCAATGTTAAACTTCTGACAGCCATTTTTCCCTCAGACTTCCATATCAAAGCTGAAATGAAGGATGCTAAGTTTAATACTACGCCTCTAGCGTCCAAGTCATTGCTAAGTTTAACAATACACTTAAGGCCATGACTTTCCCTCGGACTTCCTTGTCAAAGTCGAGATGACCAATGCCAAGTTTAAAATTACACCTCTAGTATTACCCTCGCTGCCAAGTTAAACATTACACCTATGACAGTGATACCTTCAGTTTTCCCAAATAAAGCTGAAAAACTTTTGAGCCAAGTTCAATATCACACCTCTGACTCACACCCTTGTCAAGTTAACATCACACTTCTGACAAGACTACATTCAACCCGTTAAGTTAATATTACACCTCTAATGGTAAAGACTTTCCTAGATCCCCTGCGAATCTAGTCTCACTTGTTATTCTCCCCAACAGAACAACAAGTCTACCTAAAAATATTGTTAGGTTAACATTACAACCGTGTTAACAGTGTTTTCATTAGATTCCCAGCTGATCTTAATCAAGTTAATCCCTAACCTCTGATAAAAGCTTATCTTCCCTGGGAGTACAAGTTTCACCTGTCACTTTCTGATTGGTAGTCAAAAGTGCATTTTTATCATCATATTTACCAACACATTTTCATATTTATTCATTTAATTCTGCACATTTATTAATATTTTGTGATTTATTGTATGCAGGCCTCGAATTATTATTTTAACAATAAATAAAGCTTAAAGAGCCCAAAAGCCCAAGATCCAAGCCCATGTTTGAAGCCCAGGTGAAAAAGCGCAAATACAAAGAGTCAAAATTCAAATACAAGGGCTAAAAGTTGCAAAAATCAGAGATTAGGGAAGGATAGACTTCTATCCAACCCTAAACACCTGCAAGATGAGGATAAAAGGCCAAGATAAAGAGGAATTTCGTGGAGAGAAGATTTGAAGAAATCTGGATTAAGGGTAACTTGATTACCAAGTTATCTCGAAAATTCAGATTAAAAGGCCAGGATCACACTTCTAGAAGCAGGAGCCCAGAGGAACGGACCAGGAGAAGCCACGCGCCAAAGCGCGTGGCCAGAAGCCACTAAAGCGCCGCGGATCCGCGGCAAAAGCCGCGGAAACGCGGCACTTTGATCTCATCCAGATCCCAGATTTCGTGGGCAGGTTTATCTAGGACTCCTCGGCCTTCTGCACCTATAAATATCCCCTGCAGTACAACGTACAGAGCGTCCAGCGTCCAGCGAAGAGCCAAGGGCCAAAATTAGGGTTTCTTCTAGGGTTTTCTTCTTAGTTAGGTTTTTGTTTTATTTTAAAGAGAGAGAGAGGATTATATTGAGCGTGACACCGATGTATCTTCTCTTCTCTGCCATTGATTAAAGCAATAAAGGTAATTAATTTTCTTTTGTTCTTTATTCTTATGTGTTACTTTTATTTTGTTTTTCTTTTCTTTTTCTCTGTGATCTTGTGGTTGTTGATGAACATGCAAGTGGATTCCATAAGCACATATAACTAAGCTCTGTGAGAACCAGCGATAGTTCATGAAGACGTCTCCTCCAAGCTACGCATCACTTCGTACTTGAGTATGCTTGACGATATAATGTGCACAGGGATTGAGATCGATCTTATGATCTATTCGTGGAACGCCTCCTAAGCAAGGTAGAACATGTAAGGTTTTCACGTTCTTTCTTCAACCAATCTCAAGTAAGTTTTCTTTTCTTTTCGTTTCTTTTCTTTTCCTTTTTGTAGAATAAATACAACTCATCTCCATATTCTTTTCTACCACCATCCATTGTAAATACCACCACTGCTAATAATAAAAAGATAAAACTTTAGAGAATCTTACAAACGCTTCCATCGCTAGTCCCTCCCTGAGGATCACGACCCGCATAGCCCTGCTACCGCGGATTAGAACTGAGACTTGCACATCTATTCTTACAATTAAAATATTTATTTTTGTGTGCAGGAAAATTCAGTCAACAAATTGGCGCCGTTGCCGGGGAGGGACGGTAAGTTTATCTCTAAAACAAAAATTTAATTTTTAACTAATTCTTTATTCTTTTCTGTTTGCAGGTTTGGAGAACAGGAAACAGAAACATTGCAGCAGCAGTGGACATATTGCTATTCTGTGCCTCTGCCCTCGAAGGCAGAGCACCAGAACCCACTGTTTTGCCGCGGATCCGCGGCCAGAGCCGCGGAAACGCGGCAACAGTGGTGAATTACTGATCCAATTTTTTGCAGGGTGCTTCAAGTTAAAAATTCTGCTTTCTGCTCTGTTCTGATTTGTTCTGTGATATACCTATAAATTGCTAATAATTCAACAGTAAATTATTGGTTGTTAAAAATAAAATTTGATTAGACGTTTGCATATTAGGCACGTGTCTTTTCAATTATTTTTATTTACTGTTGAAGAGTGCTGGAGACGCAAGGTACGTACGCATTGCATGTAGAATAGGACTCATCTCTTGGTTGATTTTCTGCTTTGAGTGAATCTTATCTGTTTATCTTGTACACTTGCACTAATTCATCTTAAGGGCATAACCCATTAACAAGATAAGGTGGGGATTTCATCACCCTTCCTTAGCCCAAAAATCATATCCCAAGCACTCACTAACCCAAGCCTAACTAAAAAAGAGTAGACGTTGGCCCTAGGGACATCTCGGACTCAATAGGAGATTATCCTAAGGGGGAACAGTGCTGGAAGTTGACTCTTGCCAAATCAGTGTCTAGGAAAGGGATTGAGGGCCGAAAGCCCGAAGATTGGTGGTTATTTAATTAAGGAACGTCTTTGACGGAAAACCTCCCACCACTCTTGCCCTGACCTGGCTAATTAACTCGTGGTCAAAGTCTGCACCCGACCTCCCGTGGAAAGTCTAACCAGTTAGGAGTCGTCTAGGTCATAGGTCTACCCTAACTTAGGTTAGAATTTTTCTTTTTTGTTTGTTTATTTGTTTGTGTTGTTTGTGTTGGTGTGATATGGCACATAATAATATTCCAATTTTAATCCATATTACACCCCTAACTATTATTCGGATATTACCAACCCGGCATACCCTAACTTTGACCAATCTAGTGAATATAACCCACACCCCCCATCTTATGACTATAATTTCCATAATAATTTCAACTCGTCACAGAGTTCATGGGGTTTCGAGTCCCCCGAGTCTAATTCTCAACCAAATTGTCCTCCATATCCATCTAGTCCACATTCTTCCAAGATTCATACTCAGATCCACCCATTCAGAATAGAAAACCATCTATCGGGGAAATGATGAGTATGCACGAGTCCAAGCAACAACCACCATCAATCTTAGACATGATGATGCGTGAGTCCACCGATTCACAACTTCATCACGATCTCACTTCCTCTTTCCAAATCCAATTCCAAAAGAGGCTTGAAGCCATGACTCAGGCTAGATTAGCTCGCGAGCATGATTTAGATATGATGGTTCAATCTTTGCGTTCTTACAGTTCGGCAAATTCTGATATCGCTGACCACTCTCTTAGAGCCGACGAACCAAGTTGCTTTGGACAACAAGATTCTATTTCAGTGCCATCATCTGAACTTGCCGAAACTCCAATTCTTGATAATTTGGCAAGTTTTTCCTTTCCTGAAATAGAACTTGATCATGAATATGATCATGATCTCCCACTTAATGATTCAATTTTATTTCCTGATCCAATAATGACTCCAGTGTCTCCACCTGATTTCACTTCTCCCGAGTCAACATTGGATCCTATTCCAATTCATTATGAAATTGAATCACCCATTTTAGATGATCATATTGAACTTGACCTAGATTCTCACAATCTCTTTACTTCTGAAACTGATTGTACAATTCTGACGGAAGATGTTGACCTTAGTTTTGAAGAATTGTATGGCGATGAGCTAGAATTCCTTAATATTGGAAGTAAAGAGATATCACCCATATTAGGTCATATTCCATTGTGGGAAGAAGATTGTGGACTTGAGTTTCAATTTCTTGACTTGGACCCAATTCTTGAACCTAGCCCGACTCCTGAGCCCTTACTTGATTTGAGCATTTTCCCTGAGTCGGTATTCGTTCCCGCACCTATATTGTCCAAGTCACTAATTCCATCTTTTCATACTCCATTTTGGGACAAGGAGGTTGAGACAATTAACTCTGAAATTTATTATGAAATTTGGAAATTTGATGGGGTGGAAATACTAAAAAATGATTATATATATATTTTAGTGGGTTATGTAAGGAAAGTTTCTGGTGGGTTCCACCAAATTATCTGTTATCTTGATTGGGCCGCATTTCGTGGACCAATTAGACCACCTCCTGAACCACCACCTTAAGGTAATTTTCTGCCTTCCCTTGTTCTATTTCATGCGTACATGCATTCATTCATACATTGAGGACAATGCATGAGATAAGTGTGGGGGTGGGCTTTACTAACATACTAACATAGGTAGACACTAACAAAATTTGCTAATAAAAAAAAAATTTTTTTTTAAAAAAAAATGTTATAAAAAGGAAATATTTTGACTTATTTTTTGAAAGAAATCTAAGTTAGTTTTAAGGATTAGGAAAATCATGTTTAGGATTTCTAAAAACTTGGTCAAAATAAATAAATTGTTTAAATTTTTAGGTATAGGAGAGAAATTGAATAAATAATTAGTCTTGATTTTTACCTTAATGAAATTTGCATACCAAATGCATATCTAGGATTCTAAGACAAAGACCTTGTGCCTCATATAAAAAAAAAAAAAGAAAGAAAAAAAAAAATTCACCAATTAAGCTGATACATGTGCCTCAAGAAGCATAAGTATTCATGCCTAAAGGTAAGTAAATAAAATAAAGTCCTTAGTTTTGGGGCCTAGTTCACTCGAATTTGAGTCTGCGGGGTGTTTTCTCACCTGATGCCCTAAAGCCAACCGGTTTGGGAGTCATCGACTTTAAGTTCGTTACATGGGTGGATTAGAAAGCCTAAGAAGACTAAGAAATATAATATATGTATTAACACATCTAATAATCAATTAGTTAGGTATGAGGGCCTCAAGAAGCCTTGATACTTATACGAAAGAAAATTAGATGAGTTATACATGCCAAAAAAAAAAAATATATATATATATATATTAACACATCTAATAGTCAATTAGTTAGGTATGAGGGCCTCAAGAAGCCTTGATACTTACACGAAAGAAAATTAGATGATGTTATAAAAATAATAATGAGGCATGAGAGTCCAAGTTAAGGAATTCCTAGATTCACAAGGGTGCGTATGACTTTTGGTAACGAAAACTATATTAGAAATTCAATTTTAATCCTTACCTAAAATGAATAACAATTGACTTTATAAAGACCAGGTTTGAAGAATGAATAAAAATGATAATCCTAAAACTTATAGACTACTTAGTCTCTTCAATAATAATTCAAATATTTTCCTTTTTATGGATTTTGTGGGTGTAATCCGCTGAAAACCCTCACGAGACAACACTCGTCCTCTAGGGTAACCTAGAGGTTTAACGGCTTGTTGCACGTGCTAAGTGCAATCGTGATTCCTACGAAAGTGAGTTAGGTTAGATTAACTTTTTCTTTTTCTTTGTTTTTACTCGAGGACGAGCAAAAAGATAAGTGTGGGGGTGTGATTGGTAGTCAAAAGTGCATTTTTATCATCATATTTACCAACACATTTTCATATTTATTCATTTAATTCTGCACATTTATTAATATTTTGTGATTTATTGTATGCAGGCCTCGAATTATTATTTTAACAATAAATAAAGCTTAAAGAGCCCAAAAGCCCAAGATCCAAGCCCATGTTTGAAGCCCAGGTGAAAAAGCGCAAATACAAAGAGTCAAAATGCAAATACAAGGGCTAAAAGTTACAAAAATCAGAGATTAGGGAAGGATAGACTTCTATCCAACCCTAAACACCTGCAAGATGAGGATAAAAGGCCAAGATAAAGAGGAATTTCGTGGAGAGAAGATTTGAAGAAATCTGGATTAAGGGTAACTTGATTACCAAGTTATCTCGAAAATTCAGATTAAAAGGCCAGGATCACACTTCTAGAAGCAGGAGCCCAGAGGAACGGACCAGGAGAAGCCACGCGCCAAAGCGCGTGGCCAGAAGCCACTAAAGCGCCGCGGATCCGCGGCAAAAGCCGCGGAAACGCGGCACTTTGATCTCATCCAGATCCCAGATTTCGTGGGCAGGTTTATCTAGGACTCCTCGGCCTTCTGCACCTATAAATATCCCCTGCAGTACAACGTACAGAGCGTCCAGCGTCCATCGAAGAGCCAAGGGCCAAAATTAGGGTTTCTTCTTGGGTTTTCTTCTTAGTTAGGTTTTTGTTTTATTTTAAAGAGAGAGAGAGGATTATATTGAGCGTGACACCGATGTATCTTCTCTTCTCTGCCATTGATTAAAGCAATAAAGGTAATTAATTTTCTTTTGTTCTTTATTCTTATGTGTTACTTTTATTTTGTTTTTCTTTTCTTTTTCTCTGTGATCTTGTGGTTGTTGATGAACATGCAAGTGGATTCCATAAGCACATATAACTAAGCTCTGTGAGAACCAGCGATAGTTCATGAAGACGTCTCCTCCAAGCTACGCATCACTTCGTACTTGAGTATGCTTGACGATATAATGTGCACAGGGATTGAGATCGATCTTATGATCTATTCGTGGAACGCCTCCTAAGCAAGGTAGAACATGTAAGGTTTTCACGTTCTTTCTTCAACCAATCTCAAGTAAGTTTTCTTTTCTTTTCGTTTCTTTTCTTTTCCTTTTTGTAGAATAAATACAACTCATCTCCATATTCTTTTCTACCACCATCCATTGTAAATACCACCACTGCTAATAATAAAAAGATAAAAACTTTAGAGAATCTTACAAACGCTTCCATCGCTAGTCCCTCCCTGAGGATCACGACCCGCATAGCCCTGCTACCGCGGATTAGAACTGAGACTTGCACATCTATTCTTACAATTAAAATATTTATTTTTGTGTGCAGGAAAATTCAGTCAACACTTTCCTTTATAGAGTGGCAGGTCCACAAAAATTATCTTATCCCCTATCAAGTTAATATCACACCTCTGACAGCATTATTGAGTTCCTGAAATAGGATCTCTCTCTACAAAATTTGACTCGTTAAGATTATCATCATAGTTTTGACAAGTCACAGATTCTTTGCTTCTATTCGTCTGACTTAAAAAAAAAGAGTTCAAGACAATAGAAGGAAAAAAAAAGTGTCACTTTTATTTATATCCAACATATAAAAGTGATACAAAACGCTCTCTTATACAATAAGATTGAGTGTTACAATAAAGGAGTACAAAGAAGTCCCTCTCTCTCAAAGGTTGCACTCACTCCTTGAAGCTTCTCACCATTCCAAGTACAAGATGTTCGGAAGGGCGCCAAAGATGGGCTGAGCACTGTGATGACGTTTGGAGGCTGATTATGTCACCATGCATGACGTAAATATCGAAGAAGCTCCTCGTTGACCAAGATCAATGGTGTTTCTTGAGGACGAAATGCAGCATAACCTTCTGATTCCACCTGACCAACCGATGTGGGCTATGATCCTTCGTTGATGAACATCTCCACCACTAGAAAGTCATCCAATGAGCGTGGAGCTTTCATCGATGCCACTTCTGGGGTAAGTGAAGGGAGAATCCAAGACCATACCCACCACTATATCCACCGCCATACTCACTCTGATCATGCCATGCCAAGAAGCATGACCGGTGCATTGAATCCAAAGAGATCTTGGCGGGTGTCGGATCCTCGTCTCCCGAGAACAGGAGCCATGACTTCTTCTCCAGTGGTCGACCATCAAACAAGTTCGCTGGCCGAAATATTCTCCCAGGGGCCCAGCGAATATGAAAAAGGATGATTAAGCCTACCTGCGAGAAGCAAAAAAAATTAGAAGATCTGAAGCTTAGTATACTTCAACAGAAGAACTAAGTGACAGACGCAGCTATTGCTGAAAACTTCAGACGCAAGAATGACCCGCGCAGCGAACCAAGATTCTACAGCGGCAGAAACAGACG
This sequence comes from Agave tequilana, assembly GCA_038442645.1. Classification (NCBI taxonomy): domain Eukaryota; kingdom Viridiplantae; phylum Streptophyta; class Magnoliopsida; order Asparagales; family Asparagaceae; genus Agave; species Agave tequilana. The sequence goes on from JAVJIF010018621.1 coordinate 25,779, forward strand.
CGACCAAAGTTGTGATACACACAGAATTCAAACGCAGTCTAGTTTTTGCACCCGCGTCTAAAGTATGTGACGTGAAGAGAATCAGACGCGAAAATTGCCATCTCCCTGTTTGATAAATAGGGGTTGCTAAATTCAGGCCTGAAACCTTCGATCTGAGTTGAAATTCTTCTAAGTCAACAGCCTCAGACGCGAGCTCTGTAAGAAAAGCTCGCGGTCCAGATGCGAAAGTCTATTATACTCGCGTCCAGAGGATTATGAGTCAGAGTTTACACTCAATCAATGTGCACTTCATCTGAAGTCTCAATGGCGCAACTTCCAAATGATGGGCACCAGTTAGATTTCAGGAGAAGGTCAAGAAGATGAATCTCTTTAAGAGATAGCAAAACTGAAACCCAACGGGCTGAAAATTTCATGGCAAACTAGGAAGTCATACCCACAGAATAACCCGTTGGGGTTGAACTTTCTGCATCAAGGCACGGACATAAATGGTGCTCAAGAGACGCTTTTTGATCTTGAAATCACTTGACAGTGATAATTTTCTGGAGAGATTAAACAGAAGCATGAAAGCTCTGGGTCATCGTCGTCCATGGGGGCAAACCCCAGATAAAGTCCTTGAAGGAAGAAGGTTGAATCTCTCAGAGCGCTCGCTCTCGAGAGAAAACAGTCTAAGCAATGGACTGTTAAAAGAAAGGGGTGAAGCCTATTTATAGGCAAACTACAAAGCCCATAATTAATGGCTCGCTAATCAGAACCGTCAGCCTTAATTCCCGTACGAATGTCAAAGCCCAATAAAGGGCTGATGCGTGGACTGTCACTTCGGGAAGCATCGAAGACGCAAGTCTCCAACCGCCAACGCCAATTTGGCATTTAAAAGCATTAATGCCTAAACCCAATGAAGGGCTGACGCGTGGACTGCCGCTTCGGGAAACATCGGATGATGCGAGTCCCCAATCGACAATGTCGACTTGACATTTAAAGATCTAAGGAAATCTTTATGACAAGCTGCATGTAACGCCTGGGAAGTTGCACCAAACGCTGGCCCGAGAGCCGCGTCCAAGAACTGGCGTCCCTTTGCGAATTTGAAAACGGCGACTGTGTCTCTCAAAGCGGTTCAGAGCTGCGTCCCCTCAGCAAAAAGGGACCCATTCTAGGGGTCGCGCTTTGAAATCACATAAAATTGGAAAGCTGCGTCCTGAGACTTGTGTCTACAACAGAGAAGGCCTATGTCATTCACAGGTATCCTGGAGCCGCGTCTACATTGCAAGACGACAATTGTGTTCCTATCATAAACTCAATATAATTTGAGTTTTCACTGGATCTAGAGACGCGTCTCCACTAAGACAGTGTCACGTCCTCATATCTATGCGTCAGTTTTGGAGGAGCATAAAACTCCGTCCTCACTGCATCCTGAATTCTGCATTTGGGTAGAATTAAGGGCTGCGTCCAGGGAGCCGCGTCCTTCCATAACCAAAGCCGCGTCTTTCACACAAGCTTGAATGGCGTCTCAATTAACAGATCAGAGTTGCGTTTCCCAGGACCGCGTCTCCCCTATAAATCAGGGCCACGTTCTGCCCAAGAACTCAGTCCTACCTGAGTTTATTATTCACAGCCAGTCAAGAATCACAGTCAAAGACTGCAGCTAAGAAATTAGATTCATCTACAGTGGAACAATGAAGATGGAGCAAAATTTCAAAAGACTTTTATTATTTGAGCTAAAAATGATAAAAGTAATACGAACACTCTTGATGAATTGAGTGTTCTTTTCTTTATAAAAAAAAAGAGGAGTCTAATAATCTTGATTAGCCAAAGAACAGATTTGTTCTCGGAGGCGATATATCTCGTGCTGACGCGCTTTCTCAGCCTCCATGAGAGCTTGGACCCGCAACTCCTCCTCAGATAAGAATTTTCTCGCAGCCAGCTGCGCTCGAAGAGATTCCAATCTGGAGGAATGAGTGGAGAGATTTTCTTCAACCTGCGTCCTGGCAACTTCCAGCTCTTCCAGCTTCTTCCTGGCAGTGGCAAGCTTCTGCTCATTGATTGCAATCAAGGCCTCTGCCTTGGCTATGGTGGCCCGAGCACTGATAATAACCTGCTCTGCGCTCTGCATGACGAGTACAGATTCCCTTGAATCGCCAATCAGCCTTTGATGGTCAGCCTGGAAATGTTAGAGATGGCGGGTCTCTTCAGCTATTTGTTCCTCCATCTCCTTCCGCTCTTGTTCTTGAGCAGCAAGAAGCCTATGCAGGGTTACCCAGGTCTCGTGTACTGAACCAGCGTCTTCCAGAGACTTAAGCTCTTTCAAGTCACTTCCCAACTGCTCCACCAGCATCAGGCATGCCCTAGCCTGCGAAGGACCTCCAGTATGACCAATGTTCTCGATCAGATTTTTGAGAAGCACTCGGGCAAATTCGAAAGAACTGCCCCCATAAAGGATGAGGTCAATGCATGATCGCATGGAAGTAAAGAACTGCTGCACCATTTGAAATGTCAGTTCTTCCATGATGTCACCGGCTGGGGAGAATTCTGCTGATGTGCTCCCAGATCCCCTTTCTATCACAGGGCGAGGGATGGGAATCAATTCGTCCCGTGCAGGAGTAGGGTCAACGACAGTGATTGGTCGCTAATATTGCATATTTAATATCATATGTCCATACTTATTATAGAATAAAAGCCTGCATTGTCCTAATTAATTGTTTGATTTATTTGCAGGCCCAATCTTTAAGGAGTTGAAGAGAAATGAGCCCAAAGCCCACCAAAATTCTGAATTAAATCAGAATTAATTCGCACTCAGTAAGTCAGGGCAAAATAAAGAGGTTAAAAACCAGTTGAGAAGAATCCTCTCAGGATCGATCGGTTAAAGCCAAGAATCCAAGGCCATTTCGTCAGAATCCGGGACTCAAACTGAAACACCAACTCCAGATAAAGTCAGAAGGCGAAACCAGGGTAACCCACTAACAGGGTGTGGTCACCTGGCCACACCCTGGCCGCGGAAACGCGGCCCAAGCCGCGTTTTCGCGGCAAAGTTGGGGAGTTAGGGGGAGCGTTTGCTCCCCCGATCTCCCCGGGATCCTGCATACTGGGTTTTTGCCTATAAAAAGCCAGTCTTTGCGCTGAAAAATCAACGACCATGCAGAGTTAGGATTTAGACTAGTTTTTCATTTCTTAGTTTAGGTTTTTGTTTTTCTTTTTCATGTAATTGTAATTTTCATTTATGTATATAAGAGGAGATCAGACTTTCATCGAAGAACAAGAATGAAGCTTGAGCTGGAGTGACACCGGTGTAAGATTTATTTCTTTTCTTTGATTGTTATGAAATCGAATCGATGTTCATTCTGTATATGTACTTCTTTTTAGTCTTCTTCTTCTTCTTCTTCTTTTCTATTTATTTTTCTTTTTGGTACAATTGTCTTCCAAGTGAGTCTAAAAGCATCGAAAGAGCCTTGTCGTTGCGAGTGCCACCGATAGCTCATGACGATGGAATGGAGTCTCTCTCTGCATCATTTCATTCTTGAAGTAGTCTTGATGATGTAATGTGGAAGAGACCAATACTCAAATCTTATGGGCTATGCGCTGAATGCCTCCACTTCAAGGTAAAATCGTCTCTGAGGACTCAAGGTAAGCTTTTGGTGAAAAGAAGGTGAGTAATTATTTTTATTTGTTTTCTTTTATTTCTGTAAATTAATTCACCAACAATACCTCTTCTAAATCATCCTTTTCACTTCCTTGTAAATAATCATTTGTACATAGTCGCTTTCGCCGTTTTCTGAGTTTTTCCACCTTCTTCATCTCTCATTTTCTTCTAACTTTAACATAATTCTTTTCCATTTTCTTAACTTAAAAACAGAGAAGAACTCTTGTTTGGTTTTCACAAAGATTTCAATAAAGAACGTAAACGCTTCCATCGCAAAACCCTCCTTGTGGATCACGACCCGCATAGCCACTTGCTATAGCGATAAGAATTGAGCACTTGCACATTTTTATTAAAAGTTCTAAAATTTCGTATTTTGTGTGCAGGTTTAGCTCCAATCAAATTTTGGCGCCTTTGCCGGGGAAGGTAACGTTTTTATTGAAATCTGAATTTTTATTGAAAATATTTTTAGAACTAAAACGAACTTTCTTCTCTGTTGTAGGTTAAAGGGCAAGCAAAGCAGGAAATTAAAGTTGCAGTAACATATAAGTGGCCTTGGGCCTCTGCTCTAGAAAGCAGTAACAAGTGCCCTCTGCTTTGCCGCAGATCCGCGGCCAACGCCGCGAAAACGCGACAAAAAGGAGTGGACTACTAACTGTCTTTTTGCAGGGCTGTTTACTTTGCAAATTGTAGTTTTTTTGCAACTTTACTTTTTCTTATATGTCATCACATAAGCCTGCTAATAATCAACAGTAAAACATTTGTTGAAAAGATAAAAAATTGATTAGACGTTTGCATTTTAGGCACTTGTCTTTTCAATTCATTTATTTTTTCTGTTGAAGAGTGCTGGAGAAAGGTACGTTCGCATTGCATGTAGAATAGGACTCATCTCTTGGTTGATTTTTATCGCTTTGAGTGAATCTTATTTACATATCTTGTACACTTGCACAAACTTATCTTAAGGGCACTAACCCATTAACAAGATAAGGTGGGGATTTAATCACCCTTCCTTAGCCCAAAAATCAGATTCCAAGCACTCACTAACCCAAGCCTAACTTAAAATGAGTAGACGTTGGCCCTAGGGACATCTCGGACTCAATTAGGAGATTATCCTAAGGGGGAAAGGTGTTGGAATTTGACTCTTGTCAAATCAGTGTCTAGGAAAGGGATTAAGGGCCGAAAGCCCGAAGGTTGGTGGTTATTTAATTAAGGAACGTCTTTGACGGAAAACCTCCCACCAACCTTGCCCTGACCTGGCTGATTAGCTTGTGGTCAAAGTCTGCATTGGACCTCCCGTGGACAGTCTAACCAGTTAGGAGTCGTCTAGGTCATAGGTCTACCCTAACTTAGGTTAGAATTTTTTCTTTTTCTTTGTTTGTTTATTTGTTTGTTTTTCTTTCTTTTTGTTTGTATTCCATTGTGTGATATGGCCTATAATAACAATTTTTTCAACTTCAATAATAATGCATATTACACATCAAACTCTTTTTCGGATATTACCAACCCGGCATATCATGACTTTAACCAACCTAGTGTGCCGGATTGGTCTTATCCGAATCAATATAACCCATGTCCCCCATCATATGACTATAATTTCCATAACGATTTCAACTCTTCACAGAGTCAGTGGGGATTCACCTACCCCGAGCATAATTTTCAACCAACTTGTCCCCCTATCCACCTAGTCCACAATATCCCCAAGAGTCATACTCAGTTCCACCAGTCCAAAATAGAAAACCATCAATTTTGGAAAGGAGTATGCGTGAGTCCAAACAACAATCACAAAATCTGATGGACTCACAATTTCACTACCACTTCCAAGACAACACTTGATCTTTTCATCAAAACAATGAATCCATCAATTATGAAAAGATGCTTGAAGCCATGACTCATGCTCAAAATGCTAGAAATCGTGATATAGATATGATGGTCGAATCTCTACGTTCCCACCGTTTGACCAGTTCTGATGTCACTAACCATCCTGTTAGAGCCGATGAGTCAGGTTGTTTTGAAAATCAAGATTCCATTTCAGAACAACCATTTGAACTTGCCCAAACTCCAAATTTTGAAAAAGATATTGATAGTTTGGCAAGTTATTCTTTTCCTGAAATAGAACTTGAAAATGAGTATGATCCTGAACCCTAACTTAGTGATTCAATTCTACTTCCTGATTCGATTATGACTCCGGTATCTTCACCTGATTTTAATTTTTTTCCCGAGTCAACATTGGATCCTATGCCTATCCATCATGAAATTGAATCACCCATCTTTGAGGATCATATTGAACTTGACCAATTATACAATTTTGAAAATCCTATTGACAAATTGGCAAGTTCTCATATTTTTGATATTGAACTCAATGGGATATGTGACCTAGATTCCCAAATCTGTGATCCAGTTCAACTTTCTGAATCAATATTGACTCCTGTTTTGTTACCAAACTTGAGTAATATTTTCGAGTCAGTTTTGATTCCCCCACCTATCATTCATGAACTTGAATCATCAACATTAAGTCACATTCCATTGTTGGAAAATAATTGTGGACTTGAGTTTCAATTTCTTGACTTGGACCCAATTCCTGAACTTATTTCGACTCCTGAACCTTTACTTGACTTAAGTCACCTTCCTGAGTCGGTATTAGTTTTTGTCCTTCCTGAGTCCAAGTCAATTATTCTATCTTTTCACACTCCATTCTGGGACGAGGTGGTTGACAAATTTGACTCTGAAATCAATTATGGAATTTGGAAATTAGATGGGGTCAAATACATAATAAAAATCCTTTATGGACACATCTTTTTAGTGGGTTATATTAGAGTAATTTCTGGTGGGTTCCTCCGAGTCCCACGAAAAGTCGATTGGGCCGCATTTCGTGGACCAATCAGACCACCACCGGAACCACCACCTTAAGGTAACATTTCATTCCCTTTCGTCTTTTTCATGCATCTATGCATTAATTCATACATTGAGGACAATGCATGAGATAGGTGTGGGGGAGGGGTCTAACATAACTTAGGTTTTCTTTTTATTAAAAACTTTTTGAAAATAGAAATAATATTTTGACATATTTTTTGTAAGAAATTAAGTTAATTTTAAGGAATAGGAAAATCTAAATTAGGATTTCTTATACTTGGTCAAAATAAGATTATTTGTTTGATTTTTAGGGTTAAGAAGAAAATTTGTCAAAGTAATTTAGTCTTGATCTTTACCTTGATGAAATATGCACACTTCATACACTTACACACTTAGGGTTCAAAAACAATGATTCTTATGCCTTATAAAAAAAAATATAAAAAAAATAAACAAATCTAATTATTGATTAGCTAGGTGCTTGGCCTAAGCAAGCCTTAGTATTTATGCGAAAGATAATTAGATAAGTTTGAAAAAAAAAGATAAACAAATCTAATTATTGATTAGCTAGGTGCTTTGGCCTAAGCAAGCCTTAGTATTTATGCGAAAGATGATTAGATAAGTTTAAGGAAAAAATATATAAAATCCTCTGATTAAGCTGGGTATTTGTACCTAATAAAGCATAAGTATTCACGCCTAAAAGTTGGTTCATATAATAAAATCCTTAGTTTTGTGGCCTTGTTTGCTCGAGTCCTTAAGTCCTTGGGGTGTCTTCTCACCTGGTGCCCTAAGACCGTTTGATTGGGAGTCATTGATTAAAGGCTCGTTACATGGGCAGATTAGAAAGCCTAATAGAACTAAGAAATAATACAACCAAAAAAATATATATGTATAAATAAATAAGGCATAAGAGTTAGAGTTAATGAACCCTTAGTCAAAATTTCATGATCACATGGTGCATATGACTTAGGGTAAAATAATAGACTAGATGTGAAGTACAATTTAACTCCTTACCTTGATTGATAACAAATTTTGAATAGAGACTAAGTTTAGGAATGAAAAATTCAGTCTTCCTATAACTTATAGATTGCTTAGATCTTACAATTATATTTCAAATATTTTTCTCTTTCAAAATGCCTTTCGAAAATACTAACTCTTTATTTCTCTTTCTTTATGGATTTTGTGGGTGCAATGTGCTGAAAACCCTCACGAGTCAAAACTCGTCCTCTAGGGGAAACCTAGAGGTTTAACGGCTTGTTGCACATGCTCAGTGCAATCGCGTGACCTGCGAAAGTGGTCTAATAATCTCTAGTATAGTTTAGTTGTTTTGCTCGAGGACGAGCAAAAGATAGGTATGGGGGTGTGATTGGTCGCTAATGTTGCATATTTAATATCATATGTCCATACTTATTATAGAATAAAAGCCTGCATTGTCCTAATTAATTGTTTGATTTATTTGCAGGCCTAATCTTTAAGGAGTTGAAGAGAAATGAGCCCAAAGCCCACCAAAATTCTGAATTAAATCAGAATTAATTCGCACTCAGTAAATCAGGGCAAAATCAATAGGTTGAAAACTGGTTGAGAAGAATCCTCTCAGGATCGATCAGTTAAAGCCAAGAATCCAAGGCCATTTCGTCAGAATCCGGGACTCAAACTGAAACACCAACTCCAGATAAAGTCAGAAGGCGAAACCAGGGTAACCCACTAACAGGGTGTGGCCACCTGGCCATACCCTGGCCGCAGAAACGCGGCCCAAGCCACGTTTTCGCGGCAAAGTTGGGGAGTTAGGGGGAGCGTTTGCTCCCCCGATCTCCCCGGGATCCTGCATACTGGGTTTTTGCCTATAAAAAGGCAGTCTTTGCGCTGAAAAATCGACGATCATATAGAGTTAGGATTTAGACTAATTTTTTATTTCTTAGTTTAGGTTTTTGTTTTTCTTTTTCATGTAATTGTAATTTTCATTTATGTAAATAAGAGGAGATCAGACTTTCATCGAAGAACAAGAATGAAGCTTGAGCTGGAGTGACACCGGTGTAAGATTTATTTCTTTTCTTCGAATGTTATGAAATCGAATCGATGTTCTTTCTGTATATGTACATCTTTTTAGTCTTCTTCTTCTTCTTCTTCTTCTTCTTCTTCTTTTTCTTCTTCTTTTCTATTTTATTTTTCTTTTTGGTACAATTGTCTTCCAAGTGAGTCTAAAAGCATCGAAAGAGCCTTGCCGTTGCGAGTGCCACCGATAGCTCATGACGATGGAATGGAGTCTCTCTCTGTATCATTTCATTCTTGAAGTAGTCTTGATGATGTAATGTGGAAGAGACCAATACTCAAATCTTCTGGGCTATGCGCTGAATGCCTCCACTTCAAGGTAAAATCGTCGCTGAAGACTCAAGGTAAGCTTTTGGTGAAAAGAAGGTGAGTAATTATTTTTATTTATTTTCTTTTATTTCTGTAAATTAATTCACCAACAATACCTCTTCTAAATCATCCTTTTCACTTCCTTGTAAATAATCATTTGTACATAGTCGCTTTCGTCGTTTTCTGAGTTTTTCCACCTTCTTCATCTCTCATTTTCTTCTAACTTTAACATAATTCTTTTCCATTTTCTTAACTTAAAAACAGAGAAGAACTCTCGTTTGGTTTTCACAAAGATTTCAATAAAGAACGTAAACGCTTCCATCGCAAAACCTTCCTTATGGATCACGACCCGCATAGCCACTTGCTATAGCGATAAGAATTGAGCACTTGCACATTTTTATTAAAAGTTCTGAAATTTCGTATTTTGTGTGCAGGTTTAGCTCCAATCAAATTTCGTATCATTTCCTCGATATAGGAGGAAGTCGCAGCCTCGCTGTCCACGGCCAGCCCTGCAGCATAAAGTTAAAGGGAAAAACGTCAGAACCTTTTCCCTAGTTAAAAGGGAAACCAGGTCAAAAAGGCAAAGAAAGTACCTTCAGCAGGATCAATTGCCGCTAGTGGCGACGCCGTCACCGGATCACACCCATGTATTTCTTCCTCCGAAATATGTGAGAATTTACTCGGATCTGGAAGAGCGGGTTCATCACCAAAATTGACTTCATCGCCTGAATAATATTCATCCTCCTCGGACGATGAAGATGACAGCGCAACACAAGAGGCCTTAACAATCGAGACCTTACCACCAAGTACCCCGATAATAGGACTGGGATCGACTACCCTCGAGCTGGGCATCAATACAACAGGAGACCCAGGCTGTGGTGCCTCATCTCTCCTCTCTTGAGCTGAAGAAGACCCTGGCTGAGTTGAGACCCCTGGAATCTCAACATCATCCCTTCCCACCAAGTCAGCCAAAAGTTGTTCAGCCTCATCAGTTGCAGTGGGATCATCAGTTGGCTCCCCTTCTTCAAAAATCGCGGGACCCCTGCTGCGCAATCCACGAGGGCGAACAAGGGGGGTTTCATCTTCCTCCTCCTCCTCCTCCCTCTGCCCCTCAACACGGAAGGAACGGCCTCAAGCATTGAAGTTTCAGCCACTGAGTCTCTCCTGGCCTTCTTCGGGGCAGGCTCAGCCTGGAAAGTAGCGCCATGAGGACGTTTAGGCACCGCCTGTCGACGCCTTCTAGCAGGCTGCTCCCTAGGTGTTGTCGCTCTCGGCTCCACCCCTGTCTCCCCTCTGGCCTCTTTCTTAGCTGCCTGGTATTCATCGATGCCTCGCATGCGTTTCTTGGAGGCCAACTTGCTCTCATAAGACGCATTAATGCTCTTGATGCAAGAGCGATCCATTGAGTAGCCAGGTATCTTGCTAGCCTTGAAGTACCAAGTGCAAAAACTAAGGCTTGCATAGCAGTTTGGCGTCTTCTGAGGCAAGCTAAAAAGAGCTTTTGTCCCCCCAGCCACGCTGTAATACCAGGCCCGAGCACCTTCGAACAAATTCCCACTGAAGGCAAGTTGGGCGTTAGGGTTGCCGACATACAGTTGATCGTAACCGAACTGTCGGGAAAATAATTCGGCATATAAGGCTCAATTGTGCAAGAGTTCCCTTGCCAGAAGAGCAGATACCCGGGCCGAATGTTAATAAGCCACCAGAAGACTCCCGATGGCAACCTCGTGAAGTCGTCCGGACCTTCAAGGTCGGCAAATTTAACCCCATAAGATGCACCAGTAATATCGGGGAAGCAGCGGTTGAGATGATAATTCGAAACGTTTAGAATACATTTCCGAACGTAGAACGTAAAGAAGTGGGACCAGCTCGAGCTCTCCAGCCTCTGCACAAAATGGATAAACCCTTCAGATTGAGACACCGGCGTCATTAGTGAAGGGCAGTGCATCACGTACCAAGCCATTAGGTACGTATAGGGAAGCTCGATCTGGGGGTTAGAGGTCTTTACTCTCAGCTTCCCCTCCGAGTCAACCTCCGGTCTACCTTGGGAGTCGACGATGGCCTCCACTTTGCACAGGCTCTGAGTCAGGGCTCGTAGTCCACTTTGGATTCCAGCCACCATTGCTGGAAGGAGGGCGATGGATCTACCATAGGCCAACAGGACCGCCAGATACACCACGTCGGCAACAATTACTTCATGCGGCAGTGTCGGCACTACACAACTGTACGCGTCGGAAAAGGAGGATTCGATTGCAAAATTCGTTTGATTGGATAGAAGATTACAACAGATCAGTATTCCGATTACAAGGGAGGGAGGATGTTGAGTCTTGAATCCTCCCTTTGTTTAAGGCTGGGTTCTTCAAGTGGCGTTGGAGAGTGAATCTTGTTCTCCATTGATTGGGTGAACGTTGAGATCTTTCGGGCTCTTCTCTTCAGGTGGTTGACGGAGTAACACAGCTCTGTCGACCAAAACTCTCAAAGAGATTGTCGGCAAAGTCTAACTTGAGCACAGCAAGCTAGCTGAAGAGTTGGACTCTCTTTCTCTGTCTCTCCTCTCTAATCGACCGACTGTCTGTCTATCTCCCTCCCCTCATAGCGGTGGGGCTATTTATAGAGGTTTCAGGGGTGAACGTGCCCCCTAAAAACACTCCACAATGAGGGGTTAACTTTCCCGTTATGTGGGCGGTGACCGGCCCCATAACCAGGGCAGTTATAACCGAGGCGCAGGTTTTGACCCTCGCGCCTTGATGCTGAGATGCGGGTTTGGACCCTCGCGCCTTTGAGCTACTAAGACGCGGGTTCGGACCCTCGCGCCTTGACGCTGAGATGCGGGTTTGGACCCTCGCGCCTTTGAGCTGCTGAGGCGCGGGTTCGGACCCTCGCGCCTTGACGCTGAGACACAGGTTCGGACCCTCGCTCCTTGACGCTGAGACGCGGGTTCGGACCCTCGCGCCTTGACGCTGAGATTAGCCCTGCGTCTGGAGTTTGGGACTCTGCTTTTGACGACTTTGTCTTAATGATTTTTTAGATAGCCTACAGAACCCCCTCCAAAGTTTTCGATATTCTGCAGTTAGCTGGGATGGATTTCGAAATACTTTGGACTCTAGCTGAATCCCCTCTTATGATTGGACTGACAATGCTCCGGTCTCGATTTTGTTTGGAGTATGGCCTTCTTGAGTGTACTGTAGAACTCTTTGAAGCCGCCAAAACTGATCGAGTGGAGTGTCTAGATACACAGTCTAAACCTCCCCGATGCTTTTGAGTTTGTCATTGGTATACTTTAAACCAGGGGTGGAAAGTCGTCTGCTTGTGCCAGTTTACTGTTGAACTACTTTGCAGAAGCAAGGACTGAACGCCAGCTTTTAAAGATGCGGCTTTCATTTGGAAATGAAAACGCGACTGATATTCCACAAGACAGATGCGATTCTTGGGCTGATTGGAAGGATGCGAACTTCGGAGAGACGCATCTTTTTAGAGTAAAGACGCAACTTTCTGGATGCAACAATGGCTGTGCTGAAGGGATGCGTCCATTGAAGAGGCGCGACTGTTGGGTGCGAATCTGTGCCATGCCATGAGTGCACTGCCACGTGTCCTGTGGAGCCGACGGGATACCTTCTTTTTGGCGTACGAACTTCACGCTGTATTAAATGCGCTGTCCACGCGTCAAAAGACGATTCGCCGTTGAGTCAATCGAGCCAAGCGCCACGTATCTTTGCGAATCGCTGTGCCTATAAATGGCAACAGTCATCGAGAGAGTCATCATTAATTTCTCTTTCGTCTTCGCGTGCATCTGCTAAGGTTTTGAGAAAGAAGCTCTCTTTGCCATCTCCTCTTCTTCATCCAACATCGGATTCTTGATTAGCAATGGCACCCAAGGCCAAGCAAACTGCCTCATCTTTAAAGGCGGTCATTGTTGAGACTCAAAGGGGCGGTTCCTCCATGCAGGAAGCCCCTATCTCAGGTATAACGCATATCAGGCTTAATTTTCGCCATTAGAAGGGTTTATGGAGTTCTTGTAACTCTAAAAAAAAATCCTTTTTTTTGAAGAAGAACCGCCAACGCGGATTTGAAACCGTGTTTGATTCTCATACGCGGTCTTTGAGTCGATGAGCACGGCGCAGGCTTGATGCTTGCCATTAAAAGAGTTTACAGAGTTCTTGTAACTCTTAAATCTCCTTTTGAATATGAACCGCCACCATGGGCTCGAATCTGTGTTTGATCTTCAGACGCGGTTCTTGAGTCGACGAGCACGGTGCAGGCTTTATGACCCCTGCTGTTCTTATCTGCTCGAATCTGTGTCTGCTTACTGAACACAGGACCCCAGTAAGCCTTGCATTCCGGACTCATCACTTAGAATGTTTCTAATTGTGAAAGATTCAGATGCAGACTTGATTCTTGCACATTGTGACATCAGACACTGATTTTCATGAATCTTGTGCCTGAGTCCAAGTACTTAGAGATTTTTTCATAAGTCTTGAATTTTCAAAACGCGGACTCCATGTTGGCCTCACGGTCCTCAGGTCCGGACGCGAATTTTGACAAACTCTGCGTCTGGAATCTCTTCTGCGTCTGAATTATAGACACTTAATCGTTTTCATTTTAGATTTCTGATCAAGTGTCATTTTCTTATGCAGTACGATATTCCTCCAATCCACTCTCCAAGAAGTGCCACTTCGGGCACGTAGGTGGTGTTGACCGCGATTTAACCTTCGTGCTGCAACGGACTGCTTCTGTGACTGCTGACAAGTCGAAGGAGCGACGGGAGAGGCTCTCCAATGTTGACCCGGCGACCCTCCGGGAGCTCATGACTGACGCGGCATTCACAACGGATTCTCGCGTTCCGAAGAAACCTGCCTTCTTCTTCGGAGACAATATTAGCGAGGGTGGCTATACCTTGCATGACGGAGATTATAAATGGCTTCGTCAGATAGAGGGTAGAAGGTTCTTTCTTCCGAACATGGAGAGAATGTACCCATTATCTTATCTCCAGCATATGTCTGTCCCTCGGCCAATGGTGTGGGCGATTACCCGATCTGTCCCCGAAGTTTCTCTCGGCACCCTGGGCTTCAGGAAGGTATATAATGCTGGTCATGAGAAGAAGGTTCTCGGCCTGTTTCCCGGGCTGCTCAGGTCCGATCACCCAGTAGGAGAAACTCCTAAACTCGGCACCACCTTCATTAATGTATTCACGAAAGCGGGGGGTGACTTTCCGGTCGATTTCCGTCCGCTTGGGTGGATTCATTCCACTGACAAGTACTGGTGGGGTAAGATGGTGAGCTTTGTCCTTGCCGATCTTGGAGGTCTGTTGGAGCATGTGGAATTGTACCAAGCGGTCAGGGCCGTGCAGTATGGCATTCTACCGAGTTCTCAAAATTTCTTTGGGATCCTGGAGCGTTACAATCCTCTGACGGGGAAATTCTTCACTCCGGTTGGAGAGATGGGTCTTGCCCTGCATGAGTTGCACGAAGTCTCGGGGCTGGTAATGGGGGACACTCCCTATGAGGAATACGTCCCAACCTCTGAGGAGCTTCACCTTTTGAAGAAAGAGTTTCCTCGGGTGTACGAGACTTATTGGGAGGTGTTATGTCACTTCCACATTTACGGCCAGATAACCTCTTGGAGGAAGAGGGGAGTTAAGCAGCTGTCTTGGGCAAGCTACTTGTTTAATGGTGTCAATCAGAAGGACCAACAAGTGACCCGACTGGCTCCCAGCTCCGACGAAGAGATTGCCGACAGGATCAAGGCTTCTGTAGACTCCTACACCATAGAGTCGAACGAGGATACTTTCAAACCTGACACGGTTTTCGAAAGTTTCCACCACCAGGCCCGAATCCCTATCTCCAATCGGGCACTGTTAGCGGGCTTCTTAATGTTTTGGTTGAAGCGCTGTGTGGTGCCGACACTACCGCATGAGGTAATCATTGCTGACGTAGTGTATCCGGCGGTGCTCTTGGCTTATGGTAAGTCCATAGCCCTCCTCCCGGCCATGGCGGCCGGTATTCAAAGCGGGTTGCGGGCCTTAGCTCAGAGTCTATGCAGGGTAGAGAAGGTTGTCGACTCCCAGGGTGAGCCGATTGTTGACTCAGAGGGGAGGCTGACGGTAAAGCGTCCCAACCCTCGGGTTGAACTTCCCTACACGTACCTAATGGCTTGGTACGTTATGCACTATCCCTCCCTAATGACACCTGTGTCTTGGTGTGAGGGGTTTATCCCTTTCGTACAGCGGTTGGAGAGTTCAAGCTGGTGTAATACTTATATGTATTTCATTCGGAAGTGCATTCTAGCTGCTTTGAACTACCAGCTCAATCGCTGCTTCCCCGAAATTACTGGTGCATCTTATGGGGATCAATTTGCCGACCTGGTGGGTTCAGACAATTTCACAAGGCTGTCGTCGGGAGTTTTCTGGTGGCTGATCAATATTAGGCCTGGGTATGTGCTCTTTCGACAAGGGAATTCGTGCACGATCGAGCCATACATGCTGAACCGCTTCGCCCGACAGTTCGGCCATGATCAGTTATACGTCGGCAAACCCATGCTCAACTCGCCTTCAGTGGGAATTTGTTTGAAGGTGCTCGGGCTTGGTATTATAGCGTGGCTGGAGGGACGGAAGCGCTTTTTCGTCTGCCTCCCAAGGGACCGAAAGGCTGTACCAGCCTTAGCTTCTACACCTGGTACTTCCAAGCCAACCAAATGCCTGACTTCTCACCAGAGTACTCATGCATTGAGAGTATCAATGCCTCTTATGAAGCAAAGTCGGCGTCCAGAAAGGGCTCGCGAGGCGTCGATGAATATCAGGCGGCTCAAAAGGAGGCCAGAAGGGTGTCAAGGGGGGAGCTGAGAGCAGCAAAGGGTCGACAGGTGGTACATAAGCGTCCTCAGGGCTCTACTTCCATCATTGAGCCTGCCCCCAAGAAGGCCCGGGGAGACTTGACGGGCGAAGTTTCCTTGTCCGAGGCCATCCCTTCTGGTGTTGAGGTGCTGAGGGAAGAAGATGAGGAGGATAGTTCCCCCTTGTTCACACTCGTGAATTGCGTAGCAGGGGCCCCGCATTCTTAGAAGAAGGGGAACTTGCTGACGAACCCACCGCCGCTGACGACCCCACCTCAGCTGATGAAGCTGAGCAGCTAGAAGTTGACCTGATGAGCAGGGATGTCGTTGAGATTCCAGGGGTCTCAACTCAGCCTGGATCTTCTTCGGCTCAAGAGAGGAGGGATGAGGCACAATAGCCTGGGTCTCCTGTCGTATTGATGCCCAGCTCGAGGGTAGTTGATCCCAGTCCCACTACTGGGGTATTTACTGGCAAGGCCCCAATTACCGAGGCTTCTCACGTTAAACTATCGTCCTCATCATCCGGAGAGGATAGATATGATTCAGGTGATGAGGTCGATTTTGGCGATGAACCTGCTCTTCCGGATCCGAGTAAATTCTCACATATCTCGGAGGAGGAGATATATGGGCGGATCCGGTGACGGCGTCACCACCAGCGACAGTTGTTTCTGCTGAAGGTACTCTTTCCGCCGTTTTGTTAACCTAGCTCCTCTTTTTAACTAGGGAAAAGAATTTGACGTTTTCTTTTCCTTTTGATGTCATATTGCAGGGCTGGTCGTGGTTAGCGAGGCCGCGGCTTCCTCCCATATTGAGGAGATGATACAGGAGCTGGCCCAGCAGGAGGGAGTCGAGGCTCCTATTGCTGGGGTGCCTCACGAGAGGGCAATTATCGAAGTCGGGGAGGCCTCCACTCTGCAAGATTCGCCCCAAAACCCGCCACCTTTGAACCCCCAACTTGGTAAGGAAACATTGATGCTTTGAATATTTTCCTTTTACCATCGTGGCTGATGTTCTGGTAATTTGCAGAGAGCACCGAGGAAGCTCAGGTAGAAGATTTGGCGGTCAGTGCCTTCCCGGAAGGCCATACAGCTCAAACCTCGGCCAAGGAACCTGAAGAGGTCGGGCTTGCTGTTACTTCATCCGCCGTGGAGGTTTCTACAGATACAGTAGCCCCAGAAGCGCCGGGGGTTACCCCTGCTCCTGCCGTACCTGCCGTTAGCCTGACTCTTGTACCGGAAGAATCGGTTTACATCCCTCGCCCTGTGATAGAAAGGAGATCGGGGAGTACTTCAGCAGAAATTTTCCCAGGCGGTGATACCATGGGGGAACTGACACGTCAAGTGGTGCAGCAGTTCTTTGCCTCTATGCGATCATGTATTGATCTCATTCTGTCTGGGAATAGCTCTTTCGAATTCGCCCGGATGTTTCTCGGAAATCTGGTCGAGAACATCAATTTAGCCGGAGGCCCTGCACCAGCCGAGGCGTGTCTGCTGCTGGTGGAGCAGTTGGGACATGACTTGAAAGAGCTTAGATCCCTGGAGAATGCTGGCTCATTTCACGAGGCCCAGGAAACTCTGACCAGGCTCCTTGCTGCTCAAGAGCAAGAGCGAAAGGAGATGGAAGAAAGGATAGCTGAAAGGACCCATCTTCTCCAATGTTTCCAGGATGACCATCGAAAGCTAACTGGTGAGTCAAAGGAGTCCGAAATGGTCATGCAGGCTGCGAAGCAGGTTATCCTCGATGCTCGAGCTACCATAGCCAGAGCTGAGGCCTTGATTGCTATCAATGAACAGAAGTTGGCCACTTCCGAAAAGAGGCTAGCGGAATTAGAGGCTGCCAAGGCGCAAGTTGAGGAAAATCTCTCTGTTAATTCCTCCGAGCTGGAATCCCTACGAGTGCAGCTGGCTGCGAAGAGAGTTTTATCCGAGGAGGAGCTACGGGCCCAGGCTCTCATGGAAACTGAGAAGGCGCGTCAACATGAGATGCATCGCCTCAGAGAACAAATCCGTTCTTTGGCGAACAAGGATTTCTAGCCTTCTCCTTCTTTTCCTTTTGTAAAGAAAAGGACACTCTATTCACCAAGAGTGTTTGTATTTACTTTTACCATTTTTGAATAATAAAAATCTTTGAAATTTTTGTTCCACCTTCATTGTTTCACTGTGGATGAGTTCAATTTCTTCATCGCAGTCTTTGGTTGTAGTCCTAGACTGTCTCTGGACAAACTCAGGCTGAACTGAGTCTGCCAAAACGCGACTAAAATTTGTAATGGAGATGCGGCCCTGAGAAACGCGACTCTGACTTGCAAACTGGAGCGCAATTTTGGAAGGAAGGATGCGGCTCTCGAATGCAACCCTTACTTATATCCGGATGCAGAATTCCAGGATGAAGTGAGGACGCAGGTTTATGCTCCCCCAGAGCTGACGCGAAGATACGCGGACGCGACTTTGTCTTAGTGGAGGCGCGTCTCTGGATCCTTGACTTAGTACGAACTCAAATCATATCGAGTTCATAACAGGAATACCATTGTCATCTTGCAGTGTAGACGCAATCTTCAGGTACTTGTGATACCTGAAAGTGATGTAGATCTTCTCTGTCGTAGAAATAAGCCTTAGGACGCAGCTTTTGTAGCTTCAAAGTGCGACCCAGAACGAGTCCTTTTTGTTGAGGAGACACAGCTATGGACTGTTTCGAGAGACGCGGTCATGATCCTCTTAATTGGCATGAAGAAGGACGCCGTTTTCAAATTCATATAGGGATGCAAGTTCCTGGACGCGGCTCTTAGGCCTGGGTTTTGGTGCAACTTCCCAGGCGTTACATGCAGCCAGTCATAAAGATTTTACCGGATCTTTTAAACGTCAAATCGTTGTTGACGATTGGGGACTCGCACCATTTGATGCGTCCCAAAGCGGCAGCCCACGCGTCGGTTCCTCATTGGGCTTTAGGCGTTAATGCCTTTAAATGCCAAACCGGCGCTGACGGTTGGAGATCTGTGTCTTCGACGCTTCCTGAAGCGACGCTCCACGCGTCAGCCTTCCATTGGACTTTGACACTCGTGCGGTCATTAAGGCCGACGGTTCTGATTAATGAGCCATTAATTATGGTCATTATGGCCTGCCTATAAATAGGGCTTACCCCCCTTTAGTCGTCCATTACAAAAACTACTTTCTTTTGAAAGTGAGTGTTCTGAGAGACTCCATCTTCTCTCTTCAAGGACTTTACCAGGGGCTTGCCTCCATGGACGAAGATAACCCAGGGCTTTCATGCTTCTGTTTGGTCTCTTAAGAAGATTACCACTGTCAAGTGATTTCAATAACAGAAAGCGTCTCCTTGAGCACCTTTTATGTCCGTGCTTCGATTCAGAGAGTTCAACTCTTAATAGAGGCCTATGCGGGTACGCCGTCCTGATTTGCCATGATAGTTTTAGTCCAACTAACTTTGAATTTTGATATCTCTTAAAGAGATTCATCATCTGAATTTTCTCCTGAAGCCAGTTGGTGCCTTCCTCTTTTGGAAGTTGCGCCATTGGCTTAAGTTTCTCTGGATGCAAATATAGTGGACTTTGGCACCTGGCCACCGGCTTTGCACACAGAGCTCGCGTCCTGAGGCCACTGACTTGGAAGAGTTTCGACTTCGGGCTGAAGGTTTCAGGCCTGAATTTTGCAACTCCTGTTCATCCAACAGGGAGATGTCAATTTTCGCGTCTGAATCCCTTCGCCTCTCGTACTTTAGGCGCGGATGCAAAATGAAACTACGTTCGAATTCTGTGTATATCACAGTTTTGATCGTGCCTGTTTCTGCCACCGCAAAAGCTTTTGGCTCACTATGCGGATCATTCCCGCGTCTGCAGTCTTTTGGCAATAGCTGCGTCTGTCACTTAGTTTTTTCTGTCGAAGTATACTAAGCTTCAGATCTTCTAATTTCTTTATTTGCTTCTTGCAGGTAGGCTTGATCATCCTTTTTCATGTTCGCTGGGCCCCTGGGAGAATATTTCGGCCGGCGAACTTGTTCGATGTTCGTCCACAAGGGAAGAAATCACGGTCCCCGTCGTCCACAAGGGAAGAAATCATGATCCCTGACGGGGACTTAACCCTCGCCAAGATCTCTTTGGACTCGACGCACCAGTCATGCTTCTTGGCATGGCATGGTCAAAGTGAGTATGGCGGCGGGGGTAGCGGTGGATATAGTGGTGGGTAGCATCCCCTGTTAGGTCTCAAAACCTCCTCTTTACCCCAGAAGTGACATCGAGGAAAGCTCTATGCTCATTGGATGACTTTCTGGAGGTAGAGATGTTCATCAACGAAGGATCATACCCCCACTTCGGATGGTTATGTGGAATCGGAAGATTCTGCTGCCTTTCAACCTCAAGAAACACCATTGTTCTCGGTCAACCAGAGACTTCTTCGATGTTTACATCATGCATCGTGGTGCAACCAGCTTCTGATCGTTGCCACAATGTCCGATCCTACTTTGGCGTCCTTCCAAACATCCTGTACTTGGAGTTGTATGCAGCTTTGAGGAGTGAGTGCAACCTCTGAGAGAGAGAGGGACTTCTTTGTACTCCTTAACTGTAACACTCAATCTCATTGTATAAGAGAGCGTTTTGTATCACTTTCATATGCCTGGATCTAAATAAAAGCGACACTTTTCTTTTTGTCTCTTCTATTGTCTTGAACTTTTTGTTTTTAGTCAGACGCATAGAAGCAAAGAATCTTTGACATTGCCAAAACTTATGATGATAATTTTAACAAGTCAAGTTTTGTGGGGAAAGAATCTTATTTTAGGAACTCCACAATACTGTCAGAGGTGTAATATTAACTTGACAAAGATAGAATAATTTTGTGGACCTGCCACTCTATAAAGGAGAGTGACAGGTGGGATTTGTACCCCCAGGGAAGATGAACTTTTATCAGAGGTTTGGGATTAACTTGATTAAGATCAGCTGGGGAGTTAATGAAAACACTATTTAATGGTGTAGTGTTAACCTGACGACAATGTTTTTTTTTAAGTAGACTCGTTGTTCTGTTGGGGAAAATAACAAGTGAGACTAGACTCGCGGGGAATCTAGGAAAGTCTTTACCGTTAGAGGTGTGATATTAACTTAACGGGTTGAATGTAGTCTTGTCAGAAGTGTAGTATTAACTTGACAAGGATGTGAGTCAGAGGTGTGATATTAACTTGACTCAAAAGCATTTCAGTTTTGTTTAGGAAAACTACAAGTGTCACTGTCATAGGTGTAGTGTTTAGCTTGACAATGAGGGTAATGCTAGAGGTGTAATTTTGAACTTGGCATTAGTCATCTCGACTTCAGCGAGGAAGTCCGAGGAAAGGTCATGGCCCTTAGTGTATTGTTGAACTTAGCAATGACCTGGATGCTAGAGGTATAGTGTTAACATAGCATCGTTCATTTCAGCTTCGATATGGAAGTCTGAAGGAAGGTGACTGTCAGAGGTGTAATATTAACTTGACAGAAACTCGATGTACTGTTTAGAAGTATGATGTTAACTTAACAGTAATTTGTCAGAAATTGATTTGCGACATGAGCAGTTTGAGGACCTGTCATTCTATTGATGAGAATTGACAAGTGAATTTTGAAGTGCCAGAGGTATAATGTTAACTTGGCAAGTTTGAAGTCTTGCTGCTCCACGTAGAGTTGATAAGTAAAGTTTGTACTCGACAAGGAGTATTGAGAATTTTCATTACCAGAGATATAGTGTTAACGTAGCAATGATTGTATTTTGTAGACCTACCATTCTGTGGATTAGAATTGGTAAGGAATTTTTGGAGGGAAGAGCGGAACTACATCCACTTAGGATTTTTAGCAAACCCTCAGCTATCAACGGGTTTGATATGCCTTTACCAACTACCGTTTGAATTGGGCTAGCCATGCTATTCCCCTCAGCATAGTATGTTGTCGAAGACTTATGTTGGGCTTAGAAGCCAACATTTTCTTCTGTCCTTAGCCGTCGGAGGCGTTGGATCAAATGAAGAAGCTCTTCTTGTTTTGATCAGAGGTGTACTTTTAACTTGATTGGTAGAGGAGTACTATTAAGGATAGTACCTCTTTAAGAATCTGCCATTGATCGGCATCATGAGTGTATCGCCATTTGAAGTTATGAGGCGATACGATCCATTTGAGTAGACTGACTCTACTACGAATGGTCCTTCCCATTTGGGTTGGAATTTTCCTTTTATCTTGTGCGTCATCACCATGGGTCTTCTGATGGCTAAGACAAGGTCGCCTTTCTTGAAAGTTCGCACTTTAACTTTCTTGTTGAAGGCTCTGGTAATTCGAGCTTGGTAAAGCTCGATTTGTTGTTGGGCCTGCAGACGTTTGTCATCTAAGGCTTCCAATTATTGGAGTCGCTGTCTATACTTCTCCTCATTTGTCATCTCTGCTGTCAAGGCAACGCGTAGAGATGGAATTTAGATTTTCAATGGAAGCACGGCCTCACACCCATATACCAAGGAAAAGGGTGTAGCTTTAGTCGGGGTTCGCACAGTTGTGTGATAGGCCCATAAGCATTCACCCAGCTTGTCGTCCCAGTCGCGTTGACTTTTCGAGACGAATTTCTTGAGAAGCTTGCCAATGGTCTTGTTGAAGGCTTCTGCGAGACCATTAGCGGCGGGGTAGTATGCCGTTGAGGACACACTCTGGATCTGAACTTAGCGCAGAATCTCTGAAAAGCCTGGCTGATGAACTGGGGCCCATTGTCGTGGACAATTCGTCGAGGTACCCCAAAACGGTAAATGACGTGATGTTTCACAAACTTGATCACATCAGATGACTTCACCTCCTTCAAAGGAACGGCCTCAGCCCATTTTGAGAAGTAATCGGTTATTGCCAAAATAAACCGATGTCCTTTTGATGACGGCGGGCTGATAGGGCCAACTACATCCATACCCTACATTTCAAATGGCCAGGTAGAGGTTGTAGAGTGAAGGTACCCTGGTGCTTGATGGATGAAATCACCATGTACTTGGCAGGCGTGACATCTTTTGGCATAGGTGACGGCGTCAGCGATCATCTTAGGCCAATAATATCCCAGCCTTTGGAGTCGGTATGCAAGTTTTGGGCCAGGTTGATGGGCTCCACACATACCGTCGTGGGCTTCTCTCAATACATCTTGGGCCTCCTTTGGTGAAAGGCAGCGGAGCAAGATCCCGTCATGCGATCGACGATACAATGTTCGCGTGATCGCATTATAGTAGAATTTGGGGGCTTTCCTTCGAATGGCAGCCGCTTCTTTGGTGTCCTGAGGCAGGATGCCGTACAAGACATTATCAATGTAGGGGAATTGCCAGTCTCTAAGCTCTAGATCAATTAACAATTCCAGTGCTTCTTTTTTTTGAGAATCTACCGCTGACTCCTGGTAGCCCTCAAGAGTAATTCTTGGGCAATACAGATCATGGCTGTAGACAAATACCTTCTCTATTGCTTCAGCTAGAAGAGCTAAGGAGGCAGCGAGGGATGCGAGTGCATCCGCGTGCGCATTTTACCTGCGTGATACATGGTCGATGTAGAAGTTTGTAAACCTCTCAGCCATGTGGACAGTTGCGTTGTAATAGGGTACTAGGTCTTCATGTCTGACTTCGTACTCCCCGCGAACTTGGCTGACGATAAGTTTGGAGTCGCCATATGCTTCGAGATTTTTAACGCCAATCTCATCGGCGAGTTGCATCCCAATCAAAAGAGCATTGTACTTCGCCACATTGTTGGAACAAGGCTCGGTTAATGAGACAGCTCGAGGAATCACATGGTACTGTGGAGAGATGAGTACTACTCCTACCCCTGCCACTATGTGTCCTTTTGGGCTTGTACTTGATGCACCGTCAAAGAAAAGTTGCCACACTTGCCTTTCAAAGGATGTCCGGGTCTGGCAGGCTTCAGCGACCTCGTCTGGGAGATTGTCGTAAAGTTTGGTTGCCCTCGGATCTGGATGCTCAGCCAGGAAATCCGCCACTGCTTGTCCTTTAATGGCCTTATGTGGTAAAAAGTGCATTTTATATTGAGATAACAATATAGCCCATTTTGTCAGTCGGCCATTTAGCGATGAAGGCTTTGTCATGAGTAACCTCAAGGGGTTGACTTTTGATATGACATTTATGGTTTGGCCTACCAGATAGTGTCGCATTTTCTGAATAGCAAACACCAGTGCCAAACATTCCTTCTCGATCGGGTTGTACCGATGTTCGGCTCCGATCATTGTTCTACTCAGATAGTAGATCGCTTGCTCTCGTCCTTGATCATCATTCTGAGCTAGTAGAGCTCCCAAAGAATGATCCATTGCTCGGACGTATACCAGGAAAGGTTTTTCGGATATCGGAGCTGCAAGGACTGGTGGTTGTGTGAGGTATTGCTTGATTTCCTCAAATGCTTGTTGGCAAGCGTCATCGCAAATGAACGAAACACCCTTCTTCATTAGCTTAGCGAAGGGTTGGCATCTTTCGGAGAGATTTGAGATAAACCTGCGGATGTATGCCAATCGTCCTTGCAATCCTCTGAGTTCCTTGAGATTCCTCGGAGGTTGCATCTCCTGGATAGCGCGAATCTTTTCCGGATCTAAATGAATTCCTGTGGAAGTTACTACAAACCCTAGGAACTTGCCGCTAGACACCCCCAGGAAGGATTTGGTAGGGTTCATCTTCAATTGATGAGCCCGCATGATACCAAAGACAGCCTTTAGGTCAGATATGTGATCACCTTTAGCGCGGCTTTTTACCGCAATGTCATCAACATAACATTCCACTGTTTTGCGCATTTGCTGATGGAAAATGGCATTCATGGCCCTTTGATATGTTGCCCCTGCATTCTTCAGTCCGAAGGGCATGACGGTGTAGCAGTAGACCCCTTGTGGTGTTCTGAAGGAGGTATGCTTTTCGTCGTCAGGATACATTTTGATTTGATTATATCCTGAGAATCCGTCCATGAAGGACATTCGTTCGAATTCACATGTATTGTCAATCATGACATCTGTGATTGGCAGTGGGAATTCGTCCTTGGGACAGGCCTCGTTCAGATCACGAAAATCGATGCAGATTCGGATCTTTCCGTTTTTCTTGGCAACGGGGACAATATTGGCTACCCTGTCGGATGTTGTTCTTCCCTGATGAAGCCAGAATCTATAATCTTTCTGACTTCTGATTCTATTGCCTCCATTATCTCTGGGCGGAATCGTCGCTGTTGTTGTTTGACAGGCTTTACGTCCGAATTGATGTTGAGGCGGTGCATAGCCACTTAAGGATCAAGTCCGGGCATGTCTTCGTAATTCCAAGCGAAGACGTCTATATACTCTTGTACAAGAGATATTAGATTCTTTTTCTCCGAAGGTGACAGGCCGTCACTTATGAAGATGGGCTTAGGATTAGCCTCATCCCCCAGATTGATCTGAACAACCTTGTCTTCTGTGGGTGGCTCTCGCTGTTCAAAGCGGGTATCCCAAAGAGTATTTAAATGTTTGATCCAAGGATCTGTATCGGATTGGATCATTTCTTCATCTCCGTCTTCTAGGTGGCTTGTTGAAATCATGTTCACTGAAAGTTCTCTGAAGATGTTGCCGACACTAACATCTGACTCCCACGAGGATGTGCCCGATGAGTAATCATGGCCCAATGTCTCTTCAGAGTCAGAGGCTGATGGGATCGGAGTTGACACATAGCCCAACCCCCTGCGAGTCTGATGATAATAATCAGGTGCTTTCCCTTTCGGCACAAAGGATCGAAGTAGCATTCTCATTCCTTTGCCGAAGTTTAACTCGAGTCTGTTTGTTAGGTCATACCCCATGTTTTTCATCATTCTGAGTGCCTTTGGCTCATAATGACCAAACTGAGGGGATTCCTGCTCGCCTTCTGATTCTTCATGAGTCATTGGTTCGGATTCAATTCGTCCGAAAAGAATTGGTCTTTGGCCTTTCCTTCTCGCTGGAACCATGAATATTGATTCTTGCGCATCGCCGACATTTCGACATGTTCCGAAGGACGATTTCACCGGTACATGCAATGATGTCAAAGCATCTATTGCCGACCAGAGATCGTCATCCACGTCGGTACTAGTGTCTGACGGCACTGAATCAGAAGCAAATACAGAAAAATACGCCAGATCTAAATCTTCATTAATATACCATCCGCCTACATCATCGGCAGAGGTATTATCAACATCGAGCTTATTAATGCCTGTTACAGGTGGATCTAGCTCCCACACACACTCATCTTTTTCCGGCTCGGTGTCAGCTTCATTACAGAGTCAGGCTCCTCTGGTTGCGAGATTTCATCTGCTTCCACAGAGTCCTGGTACAGGAGGGAATCTGTGAAATAATTCTCGACTCCCTTTAACGGATGCCTTTCGGCAATCAACGTTCGCACCTTTCCACTCTCATCAATGCATTTCATGACTTGGTGGAGGGTAGAGGGAATGATAGAATTACGATGAATCCAGGGTCGTCCCAATAGCAAATTGTAGGAGGTGTCAGCATCTATGACATAGCATGTCACTTCTGACCTCAAGTCCCCGATCTGGCATTTAAGTTTGACCTTCCCCATTGGACGGGTACTATTGGCATTGAACCATAAATGGTCATCTAAGTAGGGCTCAAACGATGAGTAGGAATCCCCAAATGTTGCATGACCCGGCGAGGCATGATGCTCAATGCAGACCCGGTTTCTATTTGAATGCGGTTCACCTCAGATGATCCAATATACCCTACGAAGTAAAGGGGTCGATCATGTTTCCCTTTGACTTGCATATCATCTGCCGTGAAGGTGATGCAGGGAATATTTTGGGAGGTGTGGAGGCAATCCTCTACATCTTCCTCCTTTGGTAGCTGGGTCATGAAGACCTCAGCATTAGCCAGAGCTTCTCGTAGAGCTTCTCTGGTTGACTTTGATAGCCTGAGGAGCTCATAAAGAGTAATCTGCGCCGGGATGTTGGCTAACTGAGCCAGGACATCAAAGCGGTAAGGTGCTGTGGATCCTTCCGCTACGTCTTTTGAAAGAGCTCGAGAAAACCGAAGTTCTTTCTGTTTCTCCACGGGTTGCTTCATGGAGGTTTTGGCTGGCTCTGCAGCGGGTCTTGGAGGAGTTATCACCGTTTCGCCATATTTTTTCAAATATGGCTGCCCCGAACGGGTTTCTGCCACCAGCTGACTGGGTTCTGCGGCCAGAACTATTGTCTCCTCTTCTGAGTCGGTTAGCGAGGGAATATTAGTTTCTGCTTCTCGAGAAGAGGCACACACCACGTTGCAGGATGAAGCCTTTGCTTTGCCTTTGGACTTCCTACTGGTTACAGTAGTCCATTGCTGGCCATCAATAAGGTCGGGATGAACCCACATGACTTCTCCCTGAGGTGTGGGAATAAGTACTAGGCCCTTTTCTTGCTGCTGGTGAGGGTTTGTGTTGACCATTCTCAACTCTCCTCTTGGGATAGGGACTACTCAAGAGGGTGTTTGGGGTTGTCTCCCAAACTGGAGAACTGACGTCATATTAGCCGTCACCTTCTTCTGCTCTGGTCGGAGTTTCAATACCTCTGCGTCAATCAGGGCCTGAAGGATGTCCTTGAAGACATAACAGCTCTTGGTAGGGTGTCCTAACATCCTGTGATACATGCAGTAGCTGGGATTATCGATTTTACTGACTTCCTCGAGACGCCTAGCTTCAGGAAGCTTCAGTCGATTGCTCTTGTTGAGTAATTTGAAGAGCGAGTCGACATGTTCATCCTTGAAGGAATACTGCTTGTTGGCCCGTGGTTGGCTTGAAGAGCCACTTCCCTTGACCGGTTGAGGTTTGATAGGGATTTGGTCTCTGCTGTCAAGTTATCCTTCCTTTTTGTTTGGATGGATGTGTCTGGCGCATGCCTTGTTGACCTCTCCGGCCTGGGCTTACCTTCTTCCGCTCTGACGCGGGCGACAATCTCCTCAGCCTGTTCACCTTGTTGGACTAATTGCTTCTAGGTGCGGCTTTCAGCAACTCCTATTTGAGCAAGGAGTGAGGTTTGGAGATTGTGGCGGCATGTTTCCACCAGGGTAACCTGGGTCATACCGCTCGGACATCGGAGTGCCACGTTCCGAAATCTTTCCACGAAAGATTTGACGGATTCTCCCTTTCACTGTTTAGTAGCCAAAAGGGTGGGCATTGTGACTTCCGAGTCATCTTCGAAGAAGCGTGTTAAGAAAAGCTTCTCCAAATCACCCCAGTTCTTGATGGAGCCTTCTGGGAGCTTCATGAACCATTCAAAGGCGAGCCCTTTCAGGGTGCCAATGAATAAGCGTGCCAAGATAGCATCGTTATCTACTACATTCCCTGTTTGGGATTTGAAGTAGTAAATATGTTGGTTGGGTGACCCCTTCCCATCGAACGCTTGGAGGGTTGGAGCCTTGAACTTGGAAGGGTATGGAACCAGGTCCCACTCGGTCGGATAAGGTCGGACCACTCTAGTTTCTTGGAGGCCTTTACGATTGGTAAGGGCCTCTAGGCGTCGCTCCAATTGACTCATTCTCTTAGAATGAACCTTCTCATAGTCTTGGTCGTCTTTTCCTCGTGATGAGGATTTAGACGAACTAGAAGTTGATGGCTCGTTCTTCTCGGAGTGTTTGGAAGATGAGCTTTCTCCCTCTTTTCGTTTGCCCTTTGACTTTTTAGGGGGAGATTTCCTCTTGTCTTCGAGCAACTGTGCGAGCATCTGCTTGAGAGAGTCGATAGATTCCTGTTGAGCAAGAATCATATCGAGTTGTTCCTTCTGGACCTGGGCTTGCTGCTCCAAGCGCTTAGCGGTCTCCTCAGGAGTGCTCGTCATGTATATGAAGGCCTCTTTCTCCATAGAAGAGTTTGAAGCCTGCGACTCTGTAATGGCAGAGTGCGAGTCATTAATCTCAATGCCCCAGGCTTGGGCATTGTAGTTGATCGGGGGAATGGCCCCGGTCCGGGTGCGAATGTGTCGGTACACTCCTTCCGGTTCAGAGTCAGACTCGTCGGAGCTGACTACAGGCTGTTTTCCCCCGCTCCTGCTCGTCATATTTGCAGTGAGCTCTGGATACTCAGTGTCAGAGAAGATCCTCCGCCTGTGAGAGCGTCTTCTTTTGGCTGATGGGGAATCAGGGTCAGCTGTCTAACTAAAGACTGCTGGTTCAAGCCTGAACCGCAACGGCACTCAGAGAGCATAAAGATGAGCCGTTGGCAGCAACATGATGAAGTGGTTTGATTAGTACTTCTTTTCTTTGTCAAGTAATCCCTTAGATCCATGGGAAGAGGATCGAAGAGATTAGCCTCGCAACTTCGAGGGCGGAAGGCATCCTTGCGCTATACAGCTTCGACGTAGGATTCAGAGACACGGTTCTCGCGTCGCAGCTTTAGGACGCGTGTCTGGCGTCTCTGCTGAGAAGAGACGTGGCTATCATGTTGCTGCTTGGTGCGTCGGGGCAGGGACGCTTGAGAGAGAGTGGGCTGCTGGGCCCTACGCCTAAGGGCACGTGCCTCTTGTACTTGATGAGGCGCGCAAACTTCGCCTTGGCGTCTGGTGAGTAGTGCTTCAGAGGAACTAATTTGGGAGTCTCGTGTTTGGGCCGCCAAACGCGGACTTTGCGTGCTGGATGCGGCGCAGCCAAGATGCCAGTTTGAACCTTGCGTCCTGCCTTAGTTGGACGATCAGAAGTTCCAACTTGTAGCTGATGCGTACGCCTCCTCTATCGGCGCGCAGCATTTCGGTTGCGTCGTGGAGGTGGAGAGAAACCAACAACGACCTGGTGCTGAGGGAGAGGGTGAACTAGCTGGACATCAGAGGGCTTGACCACGCGGGTCTCCTGAGAGACGTTGGCGCGTGTGTCTCGTATGGCGCGGTTGGCCGCGACACCCTTTTCAGTAGCTGCGCCTGTGGTCACGCGGGTCTCCTGAGAGACGTTGGCGCGTGTGTCACGCTTGGCGCGGTTGGCCGCGACACCCTTCACAGCAGCCGCGCCTGAGAGAGTCTCAGAGCGGGTTTCGGGGCAAGTCCCCATAGACACCCTGCGACAGACGCAGGTCTTTGGGCTCTTGGAGCCGGAAGAGAGAAACTCTTCATACTTTGCCTGGTCGAAGTCGACGACAAGCGATTCGACCATCTTCCCCTTATAGAGGACGTCACCTTGCGCTACGATTTGCTCATCAGTAACAAATGAGCTCCCCAGCGGAGTCGCCATCTTTTGTACGCGTCGGAAAAGGAGGATTCGATTGCAAAATTTTTTTGATTGGATAGAAGATTACAACAGATCAGTATTCCGATTACAAGGGAGGGAGGATGTTGAGTCTTGAATCCTCCCTTTGTTTAAGGCTGGGTTCTTCAAGTGGCAGTGGAGAGTGAATCTTGTTCTCCATTGACCGGGTGAACGTTGAGATCTTCCGGGCTCTTCTCTTCGGGTGGTTGACGGAGTAACACAACTCTGTCGATCAAAACTCTCAAAGAGATTGTCGGCAAAGTCTAACTTGAGCACAGCAAGCTAGCTAAAGAGTTGGACTCTCTTTCTCTGTCTCTCCTCTCTAATCGACCGACTGTCTGTCTGTCTCCATCCCCTCATAGCGGCGGGGCTACTTATAGAGGTTTCAGGGGTGAACGTGCCCCCTAAAAACACTCCACAATGAGGGGTTAACTTCCCCGTTATGTGGACGGTGACCGGCCCCATAACCAGGGCAGTTATAACCGAGGCGCAGGTTTCGACCCTCGCACCTTGATGCTGAGACGCGGGTTTGGACCCTCGCGCCTTTGAGCTACTGAGACGCGGGTTCGGACCCTCGCGCCTTGACGCTGAGACGCGGGTTTGGACCCTCGCGCCTTTGAGCTGCTGAGGCGCGGGTCGGATCCTCGCGCCTTGACGCTGAGACGCGGGTTCGGACCCTCGCGCCTTAACGCTGAGATTAGCCCTGCGTCTGGAGTTTGGGACTCTGCTTTTGATGACTTTGTCTTAATGATTTTTTAGACAGCCTACAACAACGCTTCAACCACAGCATGAGAAATCTCGCCAGTAATGCCCGGTCAGAAATGGGGACCTGGGCTTGATGATGGAAACTTTCAAAAATCGTGTCAGGTTTGAAAGTGTCTTCATTCGACTCTGTGGTATAAGAACTCACAGAGGCATCAATCCTCTCGGCGATTTCTTCGTCGGTGCTAGGGGCCAGAATGGTCACCGAGTGATCTTTCTCAGCTACACCGTTGAACAGGTAGCTCGCCCAAGACATCTGCTTAACTCCCCTGGGCCTCCAGGAAGTTATTTGATCGCAGATATGGAAGTTACACAGCACTTCCCAGTAGGTCTCATATATCTGGGGGCACTCTTTCCTCAAAAGATGAAGCTCCTCAGAAGTGGGAACATATTCTTTATAAGGGGCGTCTCCCATGACCAGCCCTGAAACTTCATATAGTTCATGCAGGGCGAGCCCCATTTCTCCGACCGGGGTGAAGAATGTCCCCGTCAAAGGGTTGTAGTGCTCCAGGATCCCATAAAAATTGTGGGAACTTTGCGGGATGCCATACTACACAGCCCTGACCGCATGACGCAATCCCACTTGTTCCAACAGACCTCCAAGTTCAGCGAGGACAAAGCCCACCATCTTGCCCCACCAGACTTTGTCGGAGGAATGGACCCACTCGAGCGGGCGGAAGTCACCTGGAAAATCACCCCTTACCTTCATGAATTGATTGATAAAGGTAGTGCTGAGCTGTGGAGTTTCCCCTACTGGGTACTCAGACCTGAGTAATCTAGGAAACAAGCTAAAAACTTCCTTCCCGTGTCCGCCAGGGTGTATCTTTCTAACGCCCAGTATGCCGAGAGAGACACTGGGGACAGATCGGGTAAGCTCCCATTCCATTGCCTGGTGGACAGACATGTGCTGGAGATAGGATAAGGGATACATTCTCTCCATATTTGGAAGAAAGAATTTCCTACCCCTTATTTGGTGAAGCCACTTATAATCGCTGTCATGCAAGATGCTACCATCCTCGCTAATGTTGTCCCTAAAGAAGAAGACGGGTTTCTTTAACGGAATACGTGAATCCGTCTCAAAATCTTCGTCGGTCATGATTTCCGGAAGGTCCTCATGTCGACCTTGGAGATCTTCTCCCTTCGCTCCTTCGACTTGTCGGTAGTCACAGGAGCAGTCTTCTGCAACACGAAGGTTAGATTGCGGTCAGCACCACCTACGTGCCCGAAGTGACACTTTTTGGAGAGAGGGTCGGAGGAATATCGCACTGCAAAAGAGAATAATACTTGATCAGAAAGAAAATGATTAAGTGTTTACAACTCGAACGTAGAAATGAACCCAGATGCGGAGATCATCAAAATCTGCGTCCAGATCCAAAGATCGCGAGACTAGCATGGAACCCGCGTTTTGAAAGTTCAAGACTTATAAAAAAATTCTAAGTATTGGACTCAGACGCGAGATTCATGAGGACCAGCATCCAATTTCACAAGACGCAAGAGTCATAAAAAGTCTGCGTCTGAATCTTTCACACTTAGAAATATTCTAAGTGTTGAACCCAAAACGCAAGGCTTATTAGGGCCCTGTGTTCAACAAAGCAGACGCAGATTCGAGCAGTTAAAAGAAGCAGAGGTCATCAAACCTGCGCCCTGTTGAATCGACTCAAAAACTGCGCCTGATAATTAAACACGGGCTTGAGCCTGCATTGGCGGCTCATATTCAAAAGGAATTTCAGAGTTAAAAGAACTCTGTAAACCCCTTTTAATGGCAGAAATCAAGCCCGATGGCTTTTTATACCTGAAAGAGGGGTTTCCTGCATGGATGAACTGCCCATATAAGTCTCAGGAATGATAGCCTTTGAAGACGAAGCAGTATGCTTAGCCTTTGGTGCCATTGTGATCGAGGATTCGATGTTTGATGAAGGGAACGAGGAGAACAAAGAAAGCTTCTGTCTCAAACCCTAACAGATGCAAACGAAGAAGAAGGAGAGTCTAATGATGACTCTTGAAGGACTGTTACCTTTTATAGGCACAGTGATTCGCAAAGATACGTGGCGCTTGGCTCCACGCCTAATTACCGCCTGACGCGTGAAAAGGGCATTAAATGCAGCGTGAAGTTCGCATGCCAAAAAGAAGGTGTCCCCTCAATTCTACAGGACACGTGGCAACATACTCATGGCACGGATACGCATCCAACACTCGCGTCTTCATCTCTAAAGACGCGTCCCTTCTCAACACGGCCAGAGTTGCGTCCGGAAAGCCGCGTCTTCATTCCAAAAGACGCGTCCCTCCGAAGATCGCATCTTTTCAACCCGGCCAAAGTCGCGTCTACCTCATGGAGTAACAGTCGCGTTGTCATCCCAAAAGATGCACCCCTATAGAAGGCGCGTCTTTAAAGCAGTATCACCCCTGCGTCCACAGAACTGGCGTGTAGTCCTTGCTTCTGCAATTCAGTTCAAAAGTACACTGGCACAAGCAGACGACTGCCCACCCCTGATTTAAAGTACACAAACGACAAACTCAAAGCATCGGGGAGGTTTAGACTGTGTATCTAGACACTCAACACGATCAGTTTTGGCGGCTTCAAAGAGTTCCACAGTACACTCACGAAGGCCATACTCCAAACAAGATCAAGCCCGGAGCATTGTCAGTCCAATCATGAGAAGGGTGAATTCAGCTAGAGACCAAAGTAATTCGAAATCCGTCTCAGCCAACTGCGGAATGTCGAAAACTTTGGAGGGGGTTCTGTAGGCTGTCTAAAAATCATTAAAGACAGGTCGTCAAAAGCAGAGTCCCAAACTCCAGACGCAGGGCTAATCATGCCAACATCACAGTACCAAGACGCGAGGGTCAAAACCCGCGTCTCAGCCAGCACTGCAGCACCAAGGCGCGAGGGTCGAAGCCCGCGTCTCAGCAACATTGCAGCACCAAGACGCGAGGGTCGAAACCCGCATCTCAGCAGCATTGCAGCACCAAGGCGTGAGGATTGAAGCTCGCGTCTCAGCATCATTGCAGCACCAAGACGCGAGGGTCGAAACCCATGTCTCAGCAAGCATTGCAGCACCAAGACGCGAGGGTCGAAACCCGCGTCTCAGCAGCACTGCAGCACCAAGGCGCGCAGGTCGAAATCCGCGTCTCAACCAGCACTGCAGCACCAAGGCGCGTGGGTGGAAACCCGCGTCTCAGTTATAACTGCCCTTGTTATGGGGTCAATCACCACCCACATAATGAGGGAGTTAACCCCCATTGTTGAGTGTTTTTAGGGGGCACGTTCGCCGCTAAAACCTCTATAAATAGCCCCTTTACTATGGAGGGTCAGAAGGATTCAGAGCAGAGAAATCAAGGAGAAGAGATTGACTTGAGAGCTTCCACAGAGAAGGAAAGAGAGTCCAACTCTTCAAGTAACTTGCTGCGCACATGTTAATCTTTGCCTGCAATCTTTTTGAGATTTCTGGTCGACAGAGCTGTGTTACTCCGTCCACCATCCGAAGAGAAGATCCCCAAAAGTTTCTGACGTTCACCCGGTCAACGGAAAACAAGATTCAATTTCCACCGCCACCTGAAGAACCCAACATTAAACAAAGGGAGGATTCAAGACTCAATATCCTCCCTCCCTTGTAGTCGGAGTATAAGTCCGTTGTAATTTTTCAATTGATTCAAGGAACTTTACGCGAATTTTTCTCCCACCAAACAGTAATATGGGCTGATCTTTGATCAAACATATTTGTATTTCAAGTGCTTACATGAACTTATTTTTGTGAATTTTATGTGATTTTATGAGATTTTATAGGTATTTAAAAGACCAAGTCTTCAAACCCAAAATCCCAGCCTGAGACCACTGGCAGTCGACCGGACGATATCTCGATCTATCGGACGATCGATCGATGTGAACAGGATGTGCATAAGGCTCTGGCCATTAGGCCGATTGACCGTGCAATCGACTGATCCAGAAACTTGCTCTCTGGAATTGGCCCCAGTCGACCGACCGGTTTACTGACAAGGGAGTTTACACTTTAGTTCTGGCCATAGTTGACCGAGTGGTCCACCGGCATGCAAATTGCACCCGGGCGGTCGATCAAAACCCCAGCAGTCAGAAATCTGACCATTGGCCGGTCGATCGGGCGGTCGACTGACAGGTCATTGGGACCTGTTTTGACCCCCAACAACTATATTTTGGGAATCCTATAAATATGGGTTCTCTTGGCTTATTTTTTCTAAGATTTTCAGGAGCAATTTTTCCCATCTTCTTAAGTGCTTTCAGCAAGTTTTCAAAACAAGTTTTTATGCCAAAAATTCTCTTATCTTTATTTGTTTCAAAGTTTTTGGAAAATCAAAGAAAACCAAGATTTGGGAATTCTAGTTTTATTCTTCATTTCTTTATCTATCAAGAAGTTTTTCCCAAGAGTTTTTCTTTCTTGTTTCTTTTCCAAAATACTTTGTTGTTCTCACACTTGAGTAATCATCTCTATTCCTATCTTTAGGATCTGTGTTTTGTGAGAAAATTGTTTGTAATCCTGTGAGATCACCAAGAGAGAGTTTGTGATCATTAGATTACCAAGTTGTAAACCTTTTCTTTGCTTTGGCTTTGTGCCTTCCCTCTTGTGTAGAGGTGTTTATGTACTGAGAGAGGAGTTGAGTACTCCTGGTTTTGAGTTGTAATTCCTCAGTAGAGGTCCCTTTGTGGAAGGTCCAGTGTAGACGTAGTGGAAATCCTTCTGTGTGAACGTGGGAACGTAGAGCAGTGACTCGAACCTTGAAATATTTCATTGTGTTTGCGTGATCCACTATCTCTTATAACTCTATCTTTCTTATATCTTGCATTGCTTTACATTGTTCATATTCATATGCTAGATATTGTTTGTGTGTGCCCACACTTGTGTTCAGCCAAGAGAGCTTATTAAAGCACCTTAACTTTTAATCTAGAGGAATCTAGAGGAGTAGTTCCAGAGCCCTTCACGGGGAATTCATGCTCACTCTTAGTTACACATAGTGTATTTGCAATTAAGTTTTTAATTCCGCATCATTTGCCCTAGATTAGCTAGCACACCTATTCACCCCCCTCTAGGTGCACTTTCAATTGGTATCAGAACCTACGCTCCTGATATTCAGTTTAACCACCTAGTAGTGAGATCCTTGATTAGCTAATCTGGTATTTGTATTTGCACACATATAGTTTATACATTCATGGATTTTCTTGCCCCTCCCATATACGATGTTTCCAACATCGATGTGTAAAAGTTTAAGATGAGTGCATATCTTAAAACCCTAGGATTGCATGTTTATCTTGAAACTACAAAAAAAATCTTATCTTGATAATGACAAACATATAGGGGCTAATGCATAAGCCTTAGAGGCACTTAGACACACACTTAGTAAAGAATAATTTTCTATGGTTTCTCATTGTGATTCCGCTTTTGTAGTGTGAAACACATTGACCTCTCCCGAGCTACAAATGACAAACTATATAGAAAAGGAACCCATGTGGATGAGTGTGATAAAGCTTGCCATATGGTCCAAAGGAATGACTCCCTTAAGGTACATTCGGATACTCATCTAGATGATAGTACTAGCTCTTCTAATGATGATCTAGTATGGATACCCATACTTTAAATGAAGAGCTTTTCCTACTTTGTGAAAACTTGTTAAATAAATATAAACATTTGAAAAAAATTTTGAATTAAAAGAAGAAAATAGAAATTTATTTTCTAAACTTGATTTGGTTTTGAAAGAGAAGGTTGAGGTTTCAATTGAAAGGGACTCATTGAAATCCCAACTTGATCTTGCCTTGTAAGAAAATGAATTTTTGAAGAATAAAAATGATTTTGATATAGTTTTGAAGAAAAAAAATGAAATTTTGTCTTCAAAACTAGATTTGTTGTAAAAGAAAATAATTATTTAAAAAACAAAATTGCTTTATATTCAAAAGAATTAAATTTAGTTTCAAAGAAAATATTTCTTTGAAAAATAATTTTTTCTCTCATGTTTGTCATATTTCTATTGCTCCATCTACTAGTGATAAACATGTTGCATGCTCCACTTCTTCTTCAATCATTAAAAATGATATTTTTATTTTAAAAAATAGTGTAGATTGTTTGGGCTCCACATTGAGCCATTGTGCCATGAACCACAAGAGATTGGAACCCATGTTTCATAAGAAGCATACTCCACATATTCATGCACACCCTTTACGGCATACACATGCTCATCATGCTCACATAAATGATTTCATGTACGCTTATGTGTACACTTGTACACATTGTGGAGGTACGTGCCACCTTGCAAAGTTTTGTTATGATAGGATACATAATTCAAATTTTGCAAATAAATTTATTTGGTTAGGAAAGGTGCTAACCCTTATGGACCCAAGGAAGTATGGGTACCAAGATTCACCCCTATTTCATTTGTTATAGGAGTGAGCTATCACAAGACGTGAGTGTAATGGTGCCTTGATGGTGGATGCTTTTTGAACTCAAAGATCATATCTATGGATGCATCACTTTTAAGGAATATTTAGGTAGGAGAACCACCACGGTTTTGAGACCTAGAGACTAGTTCTATCTATTTTGTTAACTATCTCTAACTCCTCATTTTGTTTATGCATTAATATTAATATTTTAGCATTGTTGGTTTTCATGCTCATTATGTTTAAATGCAATGCCTATCAAACTTGTGATATACATAGATAGGCTTTAAGATACACCCATGTTCATATGAATTCATATTTTTGTGTTCTCACTATTTTTTAACTAATATGTATATCCTAGTTCTAATAGTACGTGCATTTAGCCTAATAATCATGTTTGTTTTTGTACTTCACGTGTTGATTACATGTTTAGATGTAGTTTTTATTAAAATTTGTCTTTATACTTTGTACAACTAGTGTGCCACACTTGATTATTATGTGTTTGTGTTTTATTACTCATTTGTATCCATTAGATGTACTTGTATAACCTTGTTTTGATGATTCTTGTATTTTAACTTGTATTCTCTATTTTTGTACATGTTTTCATAAAAAAGTGCTTAGCTTCATATATATATATATATATATATATATATATATATACATATATATATATTAATTTTGTCTAAAACTAAAAGATATATATGTCTATCCTAGAGTCACTTGATTTTCTTGCAATATTTTTTTATAGACTCGTTTATGTTTGGATATGTATGCATACTTTTAGCTCAACGAAACAACATATACCTTGAAGGTTGTTTTGTTTTTGATAAAAATAGAATTTCTCGTGTTTTAATGAATTCTTTTTTTGATAAAAGAAATTTCAACAAAGATTCAATGCCTTATTTCCATGATTTTGTTGATTACATGATTTTTATACACTCGATATATCTTGTTTATGAAAGTAAACCTAGAGGGGGTGAATAGGTGTAAGGCTAATCTAATAACAAATGATGCGGAATTAAAAACAAATTGCAACACACTTAGTGTAACCAAAGAGGGTAGCCAAATTTTCGGTGAAGGGCTCTGAACTATCTCCTCTAAATTCCTCTAAATAAGAGTTGAGGTGCTATGTAAAGCTCTCTTTGTTCAACACAAGTGAGGCACACAAACAATACAAGCATATATGTATGAATGAACAATATGAAATAATGCAAGGTACAATATAAGAGAGAGTTAAGAGATAGTGGATCAATCGCAAACACAAAGATATGTTTCGAGGTTCGAGCCACTGCTCTACGTCTCCGCCTTCACATAGAAGGATTTTCACTATATCGTCCACACAGGACTTCCCACACAGGGAACCTCCACGGAGGATTTGGGTAAATACAACTAGCATTACACAACTCCTCTCTCTAATAAATACAACCTCTACATAAGAGATAAGGCACAACAACAATCACCTCTACACTTAGAGGGATGGGCAGTTAGTCAAACAACAATCACCTCTCACTAGAGGGATAAGACTCAAAGCCAACACTCCAACCACAATCACCTTTACTTAGAGGGATATCAACACAACCTCCACACTCACCTCTACACAAGAGGAAACTCAAATAAAAGAAGGTTTACAACTCTTGGTGGTCTTACTAAATCACAAACAAATTTTCTCACTAAAACACGATCCTAATAGATAGGATAGATAGATAGCTCAAGTGTGAGAAAATAAAGTGTTTGGAACAAAGAAAACCACTTGGGAAAATCAGCAAATAGATGTTGAAATTAAGATCAAAAACCAAATCCCAAAAGACTTTCTTTTCTTTGAATTTTCCAACACTTTAAAACAAATAAAGATAAAATCTTTTAGCCCAAAACTCTTTTAAAAACTTGCTATTAAACACTTGAAAAGGTGAGAAAAATTGCTCTCTAAAAACTTGTGAAAATCAGCTCAAGAGATGGGTATTTATACCCTCTAAAAAATCTGCCTGTTGGCAGCCAGGAAAGTGCAGAAATGCCCTTCCGGTCGACCGGCCAATGGTCATTTTTATGACCGTTATGCCTCTGGTCGACCAGGCCAAAGCCAACGGTCGACCGCCTGGTCGACCGGCCCCCACCCGAGAGTGGGGTGCGTTCAGCCGGCCGACCGCGCGGTCGATCGGCCGAAGAGGCTGGCCTTTGTGCACGTCCCGTGCACATCGGTCGACCGTGCCGGTCGACCACCAGTGTGTCTGGCTGGGTTTTTATAGGGATTGAAAGCTTATCTTTTTAACTTCAATTAAATCCCATAAAATCACATAAATTTCATAAAAATAAGTTCTTATAAGATCTTTGAAATACAAATATGTGTGACTTAAATTCAATACATATTACAAACTATTTGAGCCATTTTTGTGATATTAAAATTTGGCCTTTAAACGAAAACTGTATTTTCCAAAAACCAAACTTTGAAATAGAAAACCGTCTTCTCCAAAACTCACGTAAATATAAAAACAAGTTATATCAGCAACTTTGAAGCATATTGTATATGGATAGAATATAATATACATATAAAAATATCTATCTATGTTTTTGACATGAAAACCAAAAAATGGTTAAACCGAAAAGCAAACATTTAAATTTGTGTGTATGTGAACTTGAGCATATCAACACTATCTAATCTTTACAATGATCTAAACATAAACTAAACACAAACTGAGGTGTTCTTGTCTCCAAGCCAACTCGATCCAAACACGATCCAACGAGCTTGACTCCAACCGTGTGTTGGATGCGATCTTGACGCGCGAGCTCTTGAATCACCATGTGAAAGCTCCAAAACTCCTTTGTTGAAGCTAATCACCTACTAATATCTTGGTCAATCACTGAAACTATTTAAATATAAGATAATTAGTAAACTATAACTACATGCGTTAATCATCATCAAAACTGAGTGATGGGCCTCTGGGCCAACAATCTCCCCTTTTTGATGATGACAAAACTCATGGAGTTATATATGCATGGATTAAAGTTAAGCTTCATAGAAGCTCCCCCTTAACTCATGCATAACAATAAACAATAAAGATATTCAATGATATGTATAAACCAAATAACACATATATGCATAAATGAGGAAATAAACATAAATACTTCTCCCCTTTTTGCATAAACAAAACATATATGCTCTTATACCAATTGGAAAAATAAACATGCATAAGTAAAACTCCAAATTCCTAGATGAAATAAACATACATATATAAATCTCCAAATTCCTCTCCCCCCTTTTGTCAAATTATAAACAAAAGGGCAAAAAAAAAAATTTCTTTTCCTTTTTGTCAAATCAAACAATAAAGTTATATATATGCGATATACATTCATAAAGAGGAGAGACGTAAAGTTAACTCTCCTTGTATACATGCATTACATGAAAAGAGATGACTAAACCCTAACTACATAAAGTATAATATACAATACATAAAAGGAGATGTGAAGCTCCTACTACACACGTGTACTACACTCCAAAGAGAGGGCAAGCTCCTCAATATGAAATACACTCTACATGAATCTATATATAGAGAAGAGGTGAAGTGATCGGTCATATATATTGCATACATGTTGTCACATTACCATGCTTACTGTCTAAATAAATCATATTAATAAGTCATATTTTCTTTATAAAATGCAGGCCCATTGTTAAAGGATAGGAAAGAGAAACAAGCCCAAAAGCCCATCAAATTCTGAATTAATTCAGAATAAATTCGAAATCAGGGAATCAGGGCAGATCTTGGCAAATCAGAGAGGTTGAAAACTGGTTGAAATGTATCTTCCCAAATCAAGCAGTTGAAGCCAACAATCAAAGACTGTTTCGTCAAATCCTAAAGCAGAAACGGGAAAACCAGTAGGAGATAAGAGAAAATCACCAAACGAAAGAGCTTCTCCACCCTGGTGTGGTCACCTGGCCATACCATGGCGGCGGAAACGGGACCAAAACCGCGTTTTCGTGGCTGTTTGATTTTTGTTGGGGGAGCGTTTGCTCCCTCAATCTTCATACGTCCCCTCCTGTTTGGTTTTTGCCTATAAATACTGTATTTTTCAGAGAAAAAGGCACCAAAACTTAGATTTAGTTTTTCTATTTGTTTTTAAGGTTTAGGCTCTTTGTTAGATAGTATCTTTGTTTTGCAATTTGTAATTCAGTGCAAATACTAGTGAGAGAGAGGAATTGAGTGATTGTATTCCGAAGATTGAAGTAACATCAATACAAGGATCAAGCTATATTTTCTTCCACTCATTTTACGGTATGTCTTGCCTTATTTACTTGCATTGTTCTTTGTCTTCCATGAGTAGCTAAATCGATTTTCTGCGCTCACTATTACTCCTCTCTCTGATCCCTCTTCTTTTCGAATAGTTTTGATGAAAAGACCCAATGAATTATTTGCATGCCTAACTTAAGCCTTTCTTCTTGAAAGTATTCTTGAAGGCACATGAGGATGGGTTTGGATTTTTAACTTTTAGCTCTTTTAAAAACGTCTCTTGAACTTGTTTTTATCTCATACTTGAACTTCTTGATGATTTAACATTCAATTTGAGACGATTTCTTAAAGAACAGAATTAACTTTTCTAACCATCTTATATGCTTTACTTAAAACTTTCTAAAATCAATCTTAAGGTTTTGCCTATGATCAAGTTGAGGCACTAAGGATTTCAATAGAAGAACATATCATTGAGTAGTGAGATAGTGAGCCCAGAATTTCTTCTTTATTAAAAACAACAAATCACTTTTAAACTTTATACAAAATTCACCTTCTCCAAAGCCTTCTCTAAATTTGCAACTTTTCTTTTAATCATCTCCCTTCTCTCCATTCTCTTTTCAACTTAAAAAAAACTAGCACCATTCTTAGCTTTCTAAACAAAACACCAAAAAGTTTTCATCGCATTACTCCTCGTGGACACGACCCGTTAGCCCAAAGCTACACGGTAATTCTCTTGGTCTTTCATTTTACAATCAATTTTTGGCGTCGTTGCGGGGGAGGGAACGGTGTATTTGTTTTTTAATAAGTTTGGTGTCTTGTTTCATGGATGTCAACATTCAAATTTAGCATTCAAGATTTGCAGGAGAAGACTTGTTATTCTGTGCCCCTACTCTCGAAAGTAGGAAACAGAATTTCATGAAATTGCGTTGCGAAAGTTGAAAATTTTGTTGGACTACTAAAACTCTTTTTTGCAGGACATATTGCTTGCAAAATTAAGTTTTTGTGTGTTATATTCTTGCTATATCTGCTATCCACCATCCCTGTTTTAATCCACAGTAATTTGAGTGATTGTTAATTGCTTAAAAATGTTTAGATTTGCATTCTAGGCATTTGTCTAATTACGTTTATTTTACAATTACTATTGAAGAGAGTTGGAGACAAGGTACGTATGCATAGCATATAGTTTAGGAAACATTCTTGGGTGATATTTGCTTTTTGAATGTTACTTTTCTATATCTTGCACACTTTGCACAATTAACTCTAAGGGCAAAACTCAAATCAAGATAAGGTGGGGGAGTCATTACCCTTCCTTAGCCCACAAACCATCTCCAAGCACGCATAACCTAAGCCTAAGTAAAATCTAATAGACGTTGGCCTTAGGGACATCTCGAACTCACTAGGAGATTATCCTAAGGGGGAAGGTGCTAGAATTTGACTCCTGCCAAATCAGTGTCTAGGAAAGAGATTAAGGGCTGAAAGCCCGAAGGTTGGTGGTTACTTAATTAAGGAACATTTTTGACAGATAACCTCCCACCAATCTTGCCCTGACCTGGCTGATTAGCTTATGGTCAAAGTTTACATTATACCTCCTGTGGACAATCAACCAGTTAGGAGTTGTCTAGGTCAAAATTACCTTAGACTAGGCTTGGTTGATTACTCTTGTTGACTGTTGGTGAACTTGTTTATGATTGTGATTGTGTTTGTGCATGCAAGTGTGGTCAAGAGACCCTAACTCATCTAGGTTGACTAGAAACACATCACCACCCAAGTTTGTACCAAGACCAGATTCGGTTATGGCTCAACCAACATCATTGCAGGATAGGTTCTATCCCATTAGAACTTCACTTCCATCTTGCATTCTACTTCCATCGGTTGGTGAATACAATTTTGAGCTCAAGCCTCAATTCATCAACATACTCCCCAAGTTTCATGGCTTAGAGTCCAAAGATGCTTACTTCTTCATAAGAGAATTTG
>JAVJIF010018622.1:0-128693 GCA_038442645.1 Agave tequilana
TCATCATCTAAGTGGGTTTCCGAGTGTACCTCAAGGGAGTCATTCCCTTGAACCGTATAGCATTGTTGTGGCTCGGATTCATCTCCACTAGATTCTTCCTCCGGTTGGATTGGCACTTGAAGCTTGGAAGTGGTGGTTGTGGTTGTCAACAAATTCCACACTGCAAATGCGGAATCAAAGTTAGAAGCAAGTAAAAGATATTCTTTAGGTAGCGTGCTTCTAATGGCCTCAAGGGCTTGTGCATTGGCCCCTATATGCTTGCTATCACTAAGGAAGGATTCCTTGATAATGGCAAGGTAAACCTTATATCCTAGGGTTTGTAGATAAACGATCATCCTAATCTTCCAAACAATGATGTTGGAAGGGTCAAACATAGGTGGGGTCATGAAGTCCATGGATGTAAACTATATGTGTGCAAACAAGCAAATACAAAT
Source organism: Agave tequilana (assembly GCA_038442645.1). NCBI lineage: Eukaryota > Viridiplantae > Streptophyta > Magnoliopsida > Asparagales > Asparagaceae > Agave > Agave tequilana. The sequence continues at coordinate 435 of JAVJIF010018622.1, forward strand.
GATAGATTAGCAAACAAGGATCTCACTCCTAGGATGTTAAGCCTAAGTATCAGGAGCGTAGGCTCTGATACCAATTGAAATCACCTAGAGGGGGGTGAATAGGTGATAGTGCTAATCTAGAAACTAAATGCGCTAAATGCGGAAGCTTAAAACAATTTTGCAATCACACTTAATACAACACACAAGTGTAGCCGAATTCCCCGTGAAGGGCTCTGGACTAACTCCTCTTGATTCCCCTAGATATGGGTTGAGGTGCTATATGAAGCTCTTGTGATTAAGTACAAGTGAGGCACACACAAACAACCAAGCATATAAGATGAATAGGCAATATGAATATATGCAAGGCACAAATGCAAGCAAATATGATATGAAGATATGAATGATGCTTTGCACAAATAAAAGAGAGAGAGTTTAGAGACAAGTGGATCAAACGCAAACACAAAGATATATTCCGAGGTTCGAGCCCCTAGCTCTACGTCCCCGCCTTCACCGAGAAGGATTTCTAATCCACTATAGGAGTACCGAACTCCTTTCTCAACCTTACAATGCCACCAAGGCAATACAACCAATCCACCTCTACCGAAGAGGGATAAGGCCCGTAGCCAACAACCAAACTCCACCTCACAATAGAGGGAGCAAACACAAACCTCAACCTCTACCAAGAGGGAGCAAACCAATCACCCGATTAACCTCTACCAAAGAGGGATACAACAAAAGCAAGGGTGTTTACAACAAGTGGTTTCTTTCAACCACAAACAATCTCTCTTTTCCACTAAACAAAAGATCCTAATAGATTAGGATAGAGGATATAGCTCAAGTGGAAATCAAGGTGTTTTTGGAAAGCAAATCACAAAGAAAAACTACTTGGGAAATCTCTTGTAGATGATAGAAATGAAAATCCAAAACAATATCCCAAAACCTAGTTTTCTTTGATTTTCCAAAACCCTTGAAAAACAATAAAGATAAAATCTTTTAAGCTTTAAAACTCTTTGAAAACTTCTTTTAAACTCTGGAGAAACTGGGAATTTTTCTTGTTAAAAACCTTTGCCAAAATCCCAAAGGAATGGGGTGTATATAGGCCAAAACAGAAAACTAGTCGTTAGGCTGATCTGTCAGCCTGACAGGCCTGCGGTCGGCCGGCCCGGCTGACCGCCAACGGTCAGAAATATGACCGTTGGGGCATCCGGTCGACCGCACGGCCGACCGCCCAGATACAGAGAGCAAAGCTCTCTGGTCCGGTCGACCGGTCGGTCGGCCGGCCCACTTAACTGCCAGACGTGCACAGCTCTGTGCACGTCGGTCGACCGCAAGGTCGACCGGCCCTTGGTTCGGTCGACCGTGCGGTCGACCGACCTGGCCTGTCAGCCAATTCTGGGTCAGAAACACTTGTTAAAAATATTTTAGAAATTCTTTTATCTCTTGTAAAAAATACCCAAAATAGTTTTCTCATTTTGCATTGATATATAAACTTGTGATAAATATTTTAACTCAAATATCAAGCATATGAAACTATTTTTGTGTCTTATCATTTTCACCAAAAATCAAAACATGTATTTTATCAAACTTGTATTTTTCAATACATGAATAGGAAAGTCAAAATAAGTTTGTATAGGAAGTTTAAGCATGCATGTATAACTAGAATACATCTATTATACATATAAACCATTTAAACTTGTTTTGATCTAAACTATTCATGAAAACCAAATCCAAACATAAAACTTGTGTGTGTTGTGCACTTGAGCATATCAACTATACTAAGCTTTACACATGGATCTAAAACACACTAAACTAAAACTAGGATACCTAAGTCTTCTTGATGATCTTCATCTTCAAGTCGACTCGATCCCAAACGTGATCCACCGAGTGCAGGGGTATGATCTTGATGCTCGGGCCCTGGAATCACCAAGTGAAGGCTTCTAAACTCTTCTTTTTGAAGCAATCACCAACTAATATCTTGTTACATGATCTGAAACTAAAATCACAAGATTATTAGCAAACATAACTACATGAGTTAATCATCATCAAAACTAGAGAGGAAGGCCTCCGGGCCAACAGTGGAGAATTGTAGGGAGAGAGGAGATAGAGAAGACATCGGAAGCTAGCACACAGATTGAAAGACAAAGGAGTAAGACGGCGCATTGAAGCAGGCTAAGTTAGCTCCCAGTTGACTGCACGGTCGACCAGTGTGCATGACGTGCACAGGGTTAGCCCGGTCGACCGCCCGGTCGACCGTGGCATAGAATCGTCGACCGCCCGGTCGACCGACTGAAAGCAGGCTGCTCTCGGTTTGGGTCCGGTCGATCGCACGGTCGAACGAGGCATGGGTCGGTCGACCGGCCAGTCGACCGACAGACGCGTTTTGGCTTTCCTTTTGGGATTCGGATTCCTTTTTTGTTTGGGATCGAATCCAGCTGGGGTTTCCTAAAACCCAGGGACTCTGTTGCTATAAATAAGGAGTAGAGCCCTCATGTATTGTATCCCACTGAAAATCCATTGGAAATTCCTTGAAGAAGGAATAGTTTTGTAATTGATTATTAAATCAATAAAATCTCTCCCTTACCCCAATGACGTAGGCACGTTGCTGAGCCTCGTTAAATACTGTGTTAATTGCTTTTCTCTATTGTTTCTCTGTTCTTGTCGTTTGGGTACGTCTTCGGCTGCATCTGTCTCCCGCCTAGTTGGTAGATTTCTTAGAGAGCTTGTTATCCTACGCGCAATAGTATCTAACCCTAAATTATTAGTTTTGATTTCTGGACAATATCTTGGCCATCCGAAGTCAGATTTGGATGATTTTTGAGTTGTTGCGTTCATAAGAACGAGAGCTACATGTTTGTTGTAATGATAATTGGAATCAGTTGGAGGTGAGTGGGGTTTTTGATAAATTTGAGTTAATTATGAAATATTACAACTGTTACGAATGAATGTTAATAACGATATTACTAATTTCGGAAGAAAATTGATAATTGTTGCATGAATAGTATATGAATGAGGAATTGAATAACTGAGTAAAATAAGCATGATATGATTGCTTTGATTGATATTATCTAATCTGTCGTAGAACTCTTAATTCCATGTGCATACGCGTGTTCATTGATTATAAGTTCTTGATATAACTATTGGTGTGTGTGTGTGTGTTACATTTCTATGTGAATGGAGGAAGGGGTCGTGGTAAATTCCGATGGGTGCAAAGACGGGGCAAAACATACTTTTGGAGGAAGGGCCCGTATTGCACGAGCGGATTGAGAAGACGGGGTATTATTATTGTATAGTATTAGAGGAAGGGACCCGTATTTCACGGGCAAAGTGCAGAGACGGTGCTATGACATACATGTGATGAAATTATACTGCGTACGCTGATTGTTTGATACTAGATAGCTATGGTATGATCGCATTACGACATGAAAATAATATAAGAACAAATTTAGCATCATCATCATGTAATTCATGTTTATTCTTGAAATTTATACCATTTTGCATCTTTATATGTTAATTCTTTTAATTTAGAAAATAGATTTTTAACACTCCACACACTGAGTTTCGAGCTCACCTCCCTTCACACATTTCATGTTTTCAGGTCAAGTCAGAGATAAAAACCGACTAAATGCAAGAGTATGATACTGGAAGAGCTCAGAGTACCCTTGGTGTGGATCTACCAAGCTCTTGATTATGATTGAAAGTTTCGTTTATATGTATAAATATAGTTGATGTTATAGAATAGAATGAAGAGTTGATCATGTGTGAATTAGTTCAAGAATTTGTGTATAAAGACATATTAGAGTTTTTAATTTTACCAGGAATGAACTAGATTTGGTTGTGTTAGATTGTGATACCGAGGGGACTACACTCGATTATGCGTTTATTTTATTGATTTTGAGTTGGATTCATATGATTGAAATTAGAGATTTATAAGTAGGTGATGTCAAGCTGAAATTATATTATAAATTGCGTGGGATGTTATTTATGGATTTATGATTGATGTCAAAACCCGTTTGATATACAGTGATGTATCAGTGCAGACTCCATATTACAGAGGAAGTGCTACCGAAAATTTTAAATAGGTCTTGATGATTATCTAAACTATCAGATTAACCTTAATTATTGTTGATGATTAAGCAGAGATTAATATTAATTCAGATGATAACAAACTGGGACCGTTATGTCTCCCTTCTGCCTTTCGAGCTCGACAAGATCCACCGCCAACCACCTCTCTCTCCTCTCCCTCTCAATGTCGAGCTTGACGGGATTCACTCCCAACCACCCCTCTCCCTCTCGATCTTGAGGCTCGTCACCTCTCTCCCCCACTCTCTCTCCCCCTTTCGATCTCGCATCTTGAGATCAGAATTGAATGGAATCAGCTGGATATCGACTGATTCTGACCGATATCGACCGATTCTATTTTTTGAGCCAATTACAGGATGTCTCAGCCAAGTCTGACTTCTGCAACCCGATTTGATCTCGGGCCCGGCCAATTCCGATACGAATCACTGATTCACACTGGAATCGGCCGATTCCTCATTCCATGGTTCGGATAAATTAAGGTTTTGGATATTGCGTTTAAAATTTGACACTTAGGATATAACAATCAGGGTATTTTTTTAATGCATATCTAACACGTGGGGATGCTATAGCCTAACCCTCCATCTATGAAGAAAAATTATCTCAAAAGAAAAGGGAGAAGTTTGGTGGATTTTTGTCTGGTCTTGATTTGCATTTCCTTTTTTCTTTTTCTTTTTCTTTTTCTTTTGAAGTAAGTGAACATTGATATATTACGCGGGTTGACCGGTCTTTGGAAGTTGAGAAGGTAGCTGAACAAATAATGTAGATTTTGAGGTAAGGTAATTAATTTTCACCTTTTTATTTTTTTGACTGAGCAAGGAAAATTTTATTGCAAGAAGACTATTACTTCACTACCAACAAAACAGAACCAAATGCAATTATACCTTGCCAAATGTGTGATGAATTAATTAAATAGGTATAGCAAATTATAAATCATATAACAATTGTCACTCTCAGTCTATGTGGCATGGGTACTTTAATAGTGTGCTCGCATCAGTATTAGATACTTATCTGATAATTGAATATTGCAATACCTAAAGGGTACTTGTCAAATAATTCTCTTAGCATATCCAAAAATTTATGATGTATCCCAGATGATAGTATAAATACATGTACAAGACCAGGAGGTTAAAGATCATAATGTACAAATAATGGTTTCACCGTTTCATTAGATTTAAAATTTCATTTAATTATTATGTACTTTCTCAATATAAATTATAATTGTTCAGGTAATTAATGATGCTTATAAGTTAAAAATATACTATAATATATGATTTATTATGTTTCCTTAACCATTATAGTCTTCCAAATTCATGTTATAGATAGAAAATTTTTCTCACATGCACATATAGTTTATTATCTTTGTATCTGTTATGTACCCGTACTTTGAATTTTTAACATTTTCCCTATCCACATATCCATTGTATTGTACCGTATCAGTATCCCATACGAGTGTAACATAGCTCTCCAGTCATGGAAATCAACAAGGAATGTCCACATACAAGCACTCACTGTCTTTGGTATGCTTCTTTTGATGCAAACCACTGATCATGTTAGCAAACCATTCAAGTGGATGAGATATGTTTCAAACAATGTCAAGAACAGAACTTCTTGCACACAGATTTCCTTCTCAAAGAAATATGACCAAGAGATATTTATATTTCAAGAATTGTGAGCTTTGAACATTTTGCTGGAAAACATTAGCAATTGTCTAAAATAATGATAGTTCTGCGTGCATGATAAAACAATCCTCTTCTAAAACAGTGCATGGATGCAAATAAAGAGAAATATTCCTCTTCTTTATTATCATTACTTTCTTTGAGGAGAATACTTGCCTTCTTTCTGAACACCCCCCTCTGGCGTACAACAAAAAAGTAATTGAAAAGAAAGGTAGAATATAACTATGTAATGTGAAATATCATTATTGCATGAAGTATTTAGCTCAAAGGGGTGCTGATAATAAAATTCATCTACTTCAGAAGAAAAAAGAAGGAAAGAGGAAAGAAGTGTGATGTTACCTCACATGCGATAAATGGATCTTTAACCTCTCTTAGCTTCTATAAACAGATTTGGTGTTGCACAGAGTCAGTCTATCAGGGTTTAGTACTTGCTCGTAGCTGCTTCTGCAAACAGTTGCCTCTTTGCCTCAGAATGATCTCATGCCTGGCTTGCATGCATGCCAGACAACAGCTCCACTTTCACTTTCTGATAATGGACAATAGATTATCCTGATGTCAGAAATGGCTTCAACTATCTTCAGTTCCTTAGGCAGTGTGAATGTCCTTTTCTATCCTTCACTCCCATTTCAATCTACAGAGCTTCTGTCAATAGGAAGTATAAGAGCTCTTGAAAAACAAGGGATCTCTGTCATCAGTGTCATGCCTAGACAAACGACAACTTTTAATCTCTTAGGCTTTTCTGCACTTGGTCAGGGTGCGCACCAAGGCACGCGTGCTCAAAAGATGGTTAACTCGTTCAACTCGGCCAATTACCATCCACAACTTGCCTAACTCATAGTCACATGTTTAAACTGAACGAATTTGACTAATCTGAAACAGTGCCCTTAACTGTGAAAACTAGTGTGAACTATAGGCTTATGAGTTTAGCTCAATTGGCTCAAACCTACCTGCTTTGAAATACATTGCCCAATCATCCCACATCTCAATCGCTCAACGTCATCCCACCTCTCAGCTTCTGCATAGACGTTTGACATCAGAACATAATCATCATCACACAAAGGCTCAGTTGCACAAAGCTCTCGAAATGCTTCCTCTGCCAACTCGACACCCCCGTGAACCTTACAGGCCCCTAGCAACGTCTTCCAAATAACCGAGTTAGCCTTCATTGGCATCGACTTAATCATCTTATATGCGTCATCAACCAATCCCATTCTACTAAGCATATCAACCATGCACCCATAATGCTTTATATCAGGCTTAATTTTATACTCTTCAAGCATTCTCCGAAAAAACTCTCTTCCCTCTTCGACCAATCCCTTGTGGCTATAAGCCAACAAGACTCCAAGGAAAGTAACCCGGTTCGGCTTCTGGTCCATTTTCGAGAACAAGTCAAGTGCTTCATCACAGTAACCGTGAACTGCCAAAGCCACAATCATTGAATTCCAGCAACTCACATGCTTAGACCCCATCTCATCAAATATTTGCCACGCTAGCTTTATGTTACCACACTTTGCAAACATATCCAAAAGTGCATTGCCCACAAATCCTTTGATTGCAAAGTTCCGACCCTTCAAATAATTATGAATATCTAGCCCAATCTCTAGCGATCCAGTCTCTGCACAAGCCCCAAGTACTGAAACAAGTGTCAACTCTGTTGGTACAAACTCGTTGCCCAACATTTTCTTGAAAAGATCAATGGCACTTTTGTAATCCTTCATGATAATATAACCAGCAATCATCGAATTCCATGATACCGAGTCTCGTTCCAGCATTGTATCGAAAACCTTCTTTGCAGTCGCAACATCCCCCAACCTCACGTGCCTCGTAATCAGACTATTCCAAGAAGCAACATTTTTCTCAGGCATTTGGGAAAGAATCCTATCAGCAGATTCAAATCTCCACGCCTATTATAAGCGACCGCCATTGCATTCCAGGTCACCGTACTCTTCTCACGCATTTCATCGAACACCTCCCTCGCATACCCGATCTGGCCGCAGTTCGAGTACATTGTGATCAGTGAATTCTGAACATAAGCATCACAATCAAAGCCAGTGTGGAAGGCTCTGCAGTGGATCTCGGAACCCTTTTGGAGGAGCAGCACCGTGTCTGCATCGAGCTCGATGATGGGGACTCGAGAACAAGCTTTGAGAGAAAAAGTGAAGTGAGGTTGTCCGGGTGACGCTGAGCCGGCACATTCGGTTGTAGAGGTGGATGGATTTGATGGGGAAGATGGAGGATGAATGGGCTCTGATTAATGTGTTGTAGAGATGTGGGGAGCGGTGAGGATGAAGGTGAAGAGGGAGAGGGCGTGGTCGAGGTTGGAGAACTGGGAGAGAGATGAGAGGGTGATGAGTTTTGTGAAGAGTTGAGGGGTTTTGAATGAGATTGGTTTTGATAAGGAAAGCTTGGGTTTGTTTGAGTTCCCTCATGCTCTGGCATTTGTTGAGAATGTGAGTGATGTGGGTCACTGTGTCAAAGGAAGGTCTCATGGTAACGCAAAATGGTGCAAGTGAAAAGCTATGTAGTTGTTTTTGCGGAGGTCAAAGGCAAGATCATGCAGTGTGGCTTGCCATCCACCTGGCTTTTTGTTCTTCGGGGTAGTGGCGTCAAGTGCCCGGGCACTGCGGGCCAGCAGCCCAGCCGGGCCAGGCCGATAATGGGGGCGGCCCGGCCCGGGTCCGGCCCACAACCTGGTGACCCGGACTCGGACCAGCCCGGTCTTATTAAAAAAATCAAACAACTCTTTAAAAAGTAAAAAAATTGCTGATCCAAGTTGTGAAAAAATTGTCAAAGAAAATTACAAGGTGTGAAATGAAAATGTAAATATTTTATTAATACTCCAAAAAATGGATAATAGATTCAAATACAAATTGAAGTATAAATTAAAATTTTTAAAATTTATCATTAATAAATAAAAACGTACAGGTGTTCATACATTTTATCATTCATAAATTAAAAAAAATACAAGTCTTTATTCATTTTCTGGGGAGTCTTCTAAAGAATCTTCAATGAGATCGTCAATTATTTTATTTTGACTTCTCTTTTCCGCATCCAGCCAATCCTTCTGGCAAATGGTCATCTCGATTGCATTCAATACTAGACGGTTTCTCGTATCAGTCAACACTCGACCACCTATACTAAAAGCAGACTCAGATGCTACTGTAGAATACCGGAGGAGTTAGTAAATCACGTGCTATAATGAAAAGCGCAAGATAAGTAGATGCATGTGATTTCTACCATGTCAAAATATCATATACATATACATTTATATGTATATATATACATTCATATATGAAATAGGCATGAAATAAACTTTTAAAACTTTCAGAGTACTATAGGAGGGCTCCAATAACCCTCTCAGAGAAAGATCAAGGGTGTGAGAGACAGAGGGGACGGTTGCATGGATGGGCGGGAGATCAGCAGACGGAGAGGGCGGGAGGGGAGGACAGGTAGCGGACGAGAGAGAGGGAAGCTGAGGCGGCGAGTGTAACATTCCGGTTATCAAAATCCTTATTTAATAGATGTACGGGGAGGAAATTTGAAAGTGTATATTACAAAGTTTCCTTGAATCAATGAAAAATTACAACAACTCAAAATTTCAACTACAAGAGAAAGAAGACACTCAAGCTCAGATCTTCTCTTTGTTTAAAATTGGATTCTTTATGTAGCGATGGAAAGTGATTCTTATTTTTCGTTGATCAGGTAAACATCAAGCTTTTCTTGAACTCTTCTCCTTACATCACAGATGGAGTAGCACAACCCTTATCTAATGAAATCTCAAAGAGACTTAGGCAATAACTTGAACTCAGCAAGTTGGTAGAAGAGTTGAACTCTTTATAAATCTTCCTCACCTGAAAATTCTGACCGATCTTCAATAGCGACTCTAGATATTTATAGGGGTTTCAGAGGTAAAACTATCCATTAAAACTCTCTATAATGGGGGCTAACTCCCTGATTACGTCGGTAGTACTTGTCCCGGTAATAAGGGTAGTTATAACTGAGACGCAGGGCTTTTCTCCAGTTAAAACTCGGGTTTGAGCTCCGCGTTTAGCCGTTGAGGTAACGCCAAGCTTCGCATTTGAGACGCGGGCTTCAATCTGTATTCCTTAGCACTGAAGTGGTACTGAGGCGCGGGACTTGAACTCTGTGTCTTGACATTGCAGTGGTGTTGAGACGCGTGCTTCGAGCCCTGCGTCTTGGCTTTGCACGAGTGGCTTTGATAGCCTTGCGTCTGAAGGATGAATTCTGTTATCTGATGACTTATTTTTAATGATTTTTAGACAGTCTATAGAACCCCTCCAAAGTTTTCGAAACTTCGCGTTGACTGGGACGGGTTTCGAAACACTTTGGAACTTTCTATTTGTAACAAGCTCTCAAGACTGGACTGCCAATCTTCTGAGATACTTTGAGCTTGATCTTGTCGGGTTTTGATCTTCATGAGTGTACTGTTAAACTCTTTGAAGCCACCAGAGATGATCGCCGTGAGTGTTTAGATATGCAGTCCAGACCTCATCGGTACTTCGAGCTGGTTGTTGGTGTATTGTTGAACCAGGAAAAATTACCAACTGCTTTTGCCAGTGTACTATTGAACTGATTGCAGAAGTAGAGATTGAACATAGGTCTTGTGGATACGAAGGTCGTGTTGCGGACCTCATCTGAAGTAAAAGAGACGCGAATATTGAGTGGAGAGACGCGGCTCCATTAGAGTTAAGACGCAACTCTCTTATTTTACCTAAACATGAACTTGAGAATTCCGAAGAGATCTAGTCTTTGCAGTAGAGACGCGGACTTCTCCTTGTTGAAGAGACGCGGTTCTTTAAAGTTGAGGCAGTTCTCTTGTTTTACCCAGATGCGGTCTTCGAAGTGAGATGTTGTTCTTACTCCGTCAAAATGACACAGACTTCGAAGTGGAGACGTAAATTTCTCCTTACTGAAGAGACGCGGCTCTGTTAGATGCGAGATTCGCGTTCTAGGTGCGTTGTCACGTGTCTGGTGAAGCTTGAAGAGACACTGTCCTTTTTAAAATGCGAGATCCACGTTCTAGGCGGGTTGCCACGCGTCTGATCGGTCTGGAGCTACAGGCCGTGTATCTTGGCCAATTACTACGTCTATAAAAAGACATCAGTCTTTCAAGAGTCATCATTAGACTCTTTTCTTCTTCGCTGATCTTCGCGCCCAGAACTTAAGAACTCAAGAAAAGATTCGAACTTTTCCTTCCTTTTCCCCATTTTTTCTAAAGAATTAACCGTCAGAATGGCCCCAAAGACCAAGCCTGTGACTCTCTCCTCGAGCGTCGTTGCTCCAGAGGCTCAAATGGGAGGTTCCTCCACACAGGAGGCCTCTATTTCAGGCAATAAGATCACCCGAATTGGTTTTCGCCATTAAAGAACTCAAAGAATTATCTTAACTCTTAAAATTCTTCTGAGTTGGACCGCCAACACAAGGCTCATGTCTGTGTTTGATTTTCAGATGCAACTCTTACACTGGTAGCAAAACACGGGTTTGATGACCTCCACATCTTCGCTTCATCAGCTTGAGCCTACGTCTGTTTGTTGAACGTGGGTTTCATTGAGCCTTACATTTGATCCCAACACTTTGAGAATTTTCTAAGTGGGGGAGTTCAGACGCGGATTTCATGTGAACCTCGCGTCTCTGAGGTTTGACGTGAGTTTCACTGAGCCTCACATCTGATTCTAACACATAAAAATTTTAAGTTATGGAGTTTCAAACGTGGACTTCATGTGAGCCTCGCGTCTCTGAGTTTAGACGTGGTTCTGAATTGATGAAGGGACGTAGCCCTGAATCGATGGGAGGACGCAGCCTTGGATTGAGGAAAGACGCGGCCCTGAACTTTTCAACTTGCTGGAGAAGACACAGTCCTCAGTTCGTGGAAGGACGCGGACTTTAAGACGCGGCTTTAATTTATTAAAAGACGCGGTCCTCATTCTATTGAGGGAACGCAACCTTTGGTTCGTGAAGGGACGCGGACTTCAAAACGCAACCCTTGAAGCGTCGCATGCAGTTTATAGAGGCGCGAAGATCTCGCTGGATCATTCGAGGCAAAGCTGGCATTGACAATTGGGGACGCGTGTCGTTGGGACTTCTCGGAGCAAAAATTCACTTGTCTTACTCATACTGGATTTGACATTCGCGTCGCGAATTAAGGCTATCAATTAGTCTTTAAGAACGGCTTTGATTTTTATGCCATTAATTAATAGCCATTAGCGAGTCTATAAATAGGCCATGAGCCTCTTAACAATCATTCATCTTGACTGTTTCTCTTTATAGGCAGGTGCTCTGAAGAACCTTTAGGGTTCTCAGACTATCTTCTTCTCTGAGCCTGCATCCTGAAAACTTTCAGAGTTCTTTAAACGAAGCCAAAGCTATGATGCTTTCTTGCAACCTTCTTCAAAGATTATCACTATTAAGTGATTTCATAATCAAAAAGTATCCCCTCAGGTGCTTTCATGACTGTGTCTTGACGGATGATGTCCTCCCTTTAAAGAACTTTTTTCAGGTAGGAAATAGCCTTTGTCATAATAAGAATTTATTTTCTCATGTCTCTGTCGTCACCGATCATAAAGAGATTGTCTCTTGATCTTTTCCTGAAACTTTTGAAACTTCTTTCTTGAAGTTTAAACAGTTGACTTGAGATCCAAGTGTTCATTCTCTGTCTTTTGATCTCTTCTTGAAACTTCTGAAACAGTTGACTATCCATGCGTCCATGTTCTGCAAACGCAATCTTCACGTTAACTGATGAAACACGAGCTTTCAGACGCGAGCGCGGTGAACTCTGCGTTTTGAGGCCTTAAACACGGGTTTTGCATATAAGACTTGCGTCTGAAATTCATGACTTAGAAGATTTTTAAGACTATTCTTTTGAGATCTTTAGACACGAGTGTGGCGAACTCTGCATCTTGAGGCCTTAAACGCGGGTCTCTTATATAGTACCTACGTTTGGAGCTCATGACTTAGAAAACTTTAAGGCCCGTGTCTGCGTCTTTAATATATACCCCGTGTTTCAATCATCAGACACGAGTCTAATATTGGACCTGCATTCAAATCCATAATTTCTATCTTTGTAGAGTGTGGTAAACTTTGCATCCTGAAGCTTTAAACGCAAGATTCGCGTTTAAGTGGAGCTCATGACTTTAGACTCGCGTCTGTACTTATGGATTCATGTTTTCTGTCTTTGCAGAAATTTAACCCTTGGGTTTTTTCCTTCTTGCAGGTCGTGGCCATTTTGTTGGTGTTGGTTCCAGTGTCTTTACCGCGTCCATTGAGGCAGACATGAAACGACCAGCTCACTCGATTGACGACTACTTAAGGAGGCAGAACTTCTATCCAAGGGCGAGGAAGATCCGTACGGTTCTCGATACACACTAAGACATTATTGGACATGATGCACCAATAAGGTCTCGGATCCTTCCTGATCACAATGAGCATAAAGCATTTGAAGGTCATGGAAAAGAGGATATCACCAGTAAGATCTCGGATCTTTCCTTCACCAATATTGTTCAAAGAAGAGACAGCAATAAGAAATTCATGCTCATTGGATGACTTTCTGGTGGCGGAGCTTCCCATTAAGCGAAGGATTATGGCCTTGTGAAGACCTTCGCATCAGTTGGTCGGATGGAATCAGAATGCACCCTTGCATTTTGACCTCGAGAAACACCATTATTCTTAAGAGTAGAGGAAATTGATCTGCTGTTCCCGACTACAGTCAAGAAGACGAACTTTGTATATCTTCAATGTTTCAAGGAGTGAGTGCAACCTTTCGCTAAAAAAGAGAGACTTCTTTGTACTCCTTTGTTGTAACATTCAATCTTATTGAATAAGAGAGCGTTTTGTATTACTTTCACATATTGGAATATCAATAAAAGTGACACATTTTTTTGGCCTTCTCATTTATCTTGACTTCCTTTTTGCATTGAAAATCAGACAAGTGATTACCTTTGAATTGTTAGAGGTGTGATATTTAACTTAGCAGCTCAAAGTAGGAAATTTTCATTGAAGCAATTTAAGGTTACTGTCAAAGGTGTGATATTAACTTGACAGGAGTGTAATAGTTTCTATGGACTTGTCATTCTATTGTCATTCTATGGATGAGAATGACAAGTGAAGTTTTTACTCCGCAGGGGATTGTGATTGAGTCTATCATTAGAGATTTAGTATTAACGTAATTAAGACTCAGTTGAGGAGTAGAGAGAACACGGTTAAAGGTGTGATATTAACCTAACAGTGATTTTAAGTGGACTTGTCATTCTATTGACGAAAATAACAAGTAAGACTAGACCCGTTGGGGATCTGAGTATTTTTTTACCGTCAGAGGTGTGATATTAACTTAATGGATTGGATTGAATCTTATCAAAGATGTGATATTAACATGACAAGGATGTGAGTTAGAGGTATAATGTTAACTTAGCTCCCCAGGAATTTCAGTTTCGTTTGAGAAAACTAAAGATACCACTGTCATAGGTGTAGTATTGAACTTAACAATGGAGGCAATGCTAGAGATGTAATGTTAAACTTAGCATTGGCCATCTCGACTTCGATACGGAAGTTCGAGGGAAATTCATTATCATAGGGTAGTGTTAAACTTAACAATGAACCGGATGCTAGAGGTGTGGTGTTGAACTTAGCAACACTCATCTCAGTTTTGATATGGAAGCCCGAGGGAAGTGACTGTCAGATGTTTAATGTTGAACTTGGCAGCAACTTGATCACTGTTAGAGATGTGGTATTAAACTTAACAGTAATTTGTCAGAGGTGCAGTATTAACATGACAAGAGTTGATTTACGATGTGAACAATTTTGAGGACCTACCATTCTATTGAGGAGAATTGACAAGTGAAGTTTGGGATTGTCAGAGGTGTAGTGTTAACTTGACAATTTTGAAGACTTGTGACTCCATGTAAGGGAGTCGTCAAGTGAAAGTTCGTACTCGCTAAGGAGTATTGAAACTTTTCACTATTAGAGGTATGGTGTTAACATAACAGTGATTGAGTTTGTGGACCTGCCATTCCATGGAAGGGAATTGGTAGAGGACTTTGGTGGGAAATAGAATAAATTGTCAGAGGTGTAATATTAATTTGACGAACTCCGCTGGGGATTAAGGAAAATGGTTTGTCAGAGGTTTACTATTAACATGACAAGTTTATGCTCATTTCACCAAAAAATGGATACAGGTATTTTTGTGATCTTACCATTTCAAGGAAAGGAATTGGTAAGCGATTTTGGAGGGGAAGGCGGGACCAAGTCCCTTAGAATTTTTAGCAAACCCTCAGCTATCAACGGATTTGGTATGTCTTTACCAACTACCATTTGAATTGGGATATGAAAAACACCTAGAGGGGGGGTGAATAGGTGTAAGTGCTAATCTAGTGAACTAAATGCGCTAAATGCGAAAGCTTAAAACAATTCTTGCAACACACTTAATACAACCAACAAGTGTAGCCGAATTCCCGTGAAGGGCTCTGGACTAACTTCTCTTGATTCCCTTGAATGGGTTGAGGTGCTATGTGAAGCTCTTGTGGTTAAGTATAAGTGAGGCACACACACAATCAAGCCAAGCATATAAGGATGAGCAATATGAAAGATGTAAGGCAATACACAAGCAAATATGATATGAATGAAGTATGATGCTTTGCACAAATAAATGAGAGAGAGAGTTGAGAGATATTGGATCAAACGCAAACACAAGGATATGTTTCGAGATTCGAGCCCCTAGCTCTACATCCCCGCCTACACTACCGTGTAGGATTTCCAATCCACTATCTCCCACCGAGGGAACCTCTACCGAAGAGGATTTGTTACAACACTAGGAGTACCGAACTCCTCTCTCAAACACCGCCTCACAACCGAGGGGTAGGCTCGTAGCCAATACAACAACCAACGCCTCTACCGAAGAGGGTTACAAAACAAACTCCACCTCTCACTAGAGGGAGCAAACCAATAACCCAATTACACAACCTCAACCTCTACCAAAGAGGGAGCAACCAAGAAATCAAGGGTTTACAACAAGTGGTATGTCTCAACCACAAACCTCTTTCCTTTTTCTTTCCACAAAAACAAGATCCTAATAGAATAGGATAGATGATAAGCTCAAGTGTGGAATCAAGGTGTTTTTGGAAACAAGCAACAAAGAAAATACTTGGGAAAACTCTTGTAAAAGATAGAGAATGAAAACCAACACAAATATCCCAAATTCCTATTTCTTTGATTTTCCAAAAACCCAAAACAATAAAGATGAAATCTTTTTAGCACAAAAACTATTTTGAGAACTTGTTTAAACTCTGGAGAAACACTGAAATTTTTTTCTTAAAACTCTTGTCAAAACAGCCCAAGAGTTGGGGTATATATAGCCCCAAAACAAAACTAGCCGTTAGGCTGATGTGGCAGCCTGACAGGCTACCGGTCGACCGGCCCGGTCGACCGCCAACGGTCAGAAATGTGACCGTTGGGCAAACACGGTCGACCGGCACGGTCGACCCAAACAAACAGAGAGCACTGCACTCAGACCCGGTCGACCCTGGCGGTCGACCGTCCCTGTGTCTGCCAAACGTGCACAATCTGTGCACGTCGGTCGACCGGCCCGGTCGACCGACTTCATCCCAAGTCGACTTGGTCAGAAAACTAGTCGACTGGTTGAAGCCTGGAACAGAAAATTGGGTCAGAAAAACAGTTAAAAATATTTTAATAAATCTTTTAACACTTCTAAAAATCACCAAAAATAGTTTTATCATTTTATATTGAAACACAAACAAGTGATAAAAATTTCAAGACATATATCAATCATATCAATTCATTTTTTAGTCTTGCAAATTTTATCAAAAACCAACACTTGTATTTTATCAAACTTGATTTTTCCAAACATGAATAGGATAGTCAAAATAAGTTTGTTTAAGAAGTTTAAGCATGCATGTATAAATAGAAACCATCTACTATACATATAAACAAATTAAACTTGTTTTGATCAACTATTCATGAAAACCAAATTCAAAACATAAAACTTGTGTGTGTTATGCACTTGAGCATATCAACTATACTAAGCTTTACAAATGGATCTAAACACACTATCTAAACTATGGATACCTAAGTCTTCTTGATGATCTTCATCTTCAAGTAGACCCGATCCAAAACTCCATCCATGGGCTAGGCAAGGTGTGATCTTGAAGCTTTGGCCCTGGAATCACCATGAAAAGCTTCTAAATACCTTTGTTGAAGCTAATCACCAACTAATATCTTGCTAATGATCTGAAACTTAAAATCACAAGAATATTAGTAAACATAACTATATGAGTTAATCATCATCAAAACTAGGGTGGAAGGCCTTTGGGCCAATAGGATAGCCATGCTATTCCCCTCAGCATGATGAGTTATCGAGAACTTATGTTGGGCTTAAAAGCCAACATTTTCCTCTATTCTTAGCCGTTTGAGGCGTCAGATATTGATAACCTTTAAAGAAGAGTGACAAAACTAATACTCAATTAGTTTGCCTCTATCAACTCAATTTTTCGAAGATTGGCTCCTGCTCCTCTGCGCTATTCACTCGACCATTCCTCTTAGCTAGCTTCTTATGTGCTGATTGAAACTCCGACGATATTCGATCGTCGATGTCGGTTCTATCATGCTCGTGTTTGAGCAGAACATAGTTGTTGATCAAAAATTCTATCGCAGCGGGAGCGCGTTCGATGCAAGTGTCATACACACTTGACTCAATAATCGGAGGCTTAATGTTAACATGATCAAGGATAGTATTTCTTCAAAATTTGTCATTGATAGACATCATAAGTATATAGCCTTCTGAATTTATCAGGCAATATGCTCTATTTGAGTAGAC
Source organism: Agave tequilana (assembly GCA_038442645.1). NCBI lineage: Eukaryota > Viridiplantae > Streptophyta > Magnoliopsida > Asparagales > Asparagaceae > Agave > Agave tequilana. The sequence continues at coordinate 18,012 of JAVJIF010018622.1, forward strand.
TGACTTCACCACAAATTGTCCTTCCCACTTGGGTTGAAATTTTTCTTTTATCTTATGTGTCATCACCATAGGTCTTCTGACAGCTAAGATAAGATCACCTTTCTTGAAAGTCCACTCTTTGACTTTCTTGTTGAAGGCTCAAATTCGAGCTTGGTAAAGCTCAATTGTTGTTGAGCTTGTAGGCGTTTATCGTACAAAGCTTCCAGCTCTTGGAGTCGCAGTCGATGCTTCTCCTCATCTGTCATTTTCGTTGTCAAGGCAACGCGCAGAGATGGAATCTTAATTTCTAGTAAGAGTACGGCTTCACACCTGTCACCAAAGAGAACGATGTAGCTTCATCGGGATTCTCACTGTTGTGCGATAAGCCCATAAGCATTCACCTAGCTTATCGTCCCAGTCGCGTTGGCTTTTGAGACGAATTTCTTGAAAAGTTTTTCAATGATCTTGTTGAAAGCTTCTGCAAGGTCGTTAGCGGTTGGATAATATGTCGTTGAAGACACACTCTGAATCCTGAACTTGTTGCAGAATTTTTGGAATGCTTGGCTAATGAACTGAGGCCCATTATCATGGACAATCTGTCGTGACACGCCAAAGTGGTAGGCCACGTGATGTTTGATGAACTTGATCACGTCAGATGTCTTCACCTCCTTCAGGGGGATAGCCTCCGCCCATTTGGAGAAGTAATCAGTTATGGCTAAGATAAACCAGTTTCCTTTAGATGAAGGTGGGCTGATAGACCAACCACGTCCATTCTCCACATTTCAAATGGCCAGGAAGAAGTCGTAGGGCGAAGATGTACTAGTACCTGGTGAATGAAGTCACCATGGATCTGATAGGCGTGGCATCGCTTTGCGTAAGCGATGGCGTCATAGATCATCTTTGGCCATAATATCCTAGTCTTTGGAGTTGATCCCCAAGTTTTGGACCAGTTGGTGAGCTCCGCATATACCGTCATGAGCCTCTTTAAGTGCTTAATGTGCCTCTTTATGTGATAAGCAGCGAAGGAGGATTCCATCATGCGATCGGCGATACAGTGTTCTTGTGATCGCATTATAGTAGAATTTAAGGGCTTTCCTTCTAATGGCAGCCGCCTCCTAGGGTCATCGGGCAGTATGTTGTACAAGACATAGTCGATGTATGGGAATTGCCATTCCCTGATCTCAGACCTGCTGAAATCCCTAGAGTTTCTTTGATTGAAGGTTTCCTGTTGGAGTTTGATCATCTTTCCGGATGAATCTTGGACAATACAGGTCATGGCTGTAGATGAGTACTTTCTCTACCGCTTTGGCTGGAAGGGCCAAGGAATCGGCGAGAGACGCCAGTGCATCTACATGCGCATTTTGCTGGTGAAATACATGGTCAATGTAGAAGCTTCTAAATCTCTCAGCCATATGGATGGTTGCATTGTGATAGGGTACTAAGTTTTCGTATCTAACTTCGTACTCCCCGCGAACCTGATTAACGAGAGAGAAATAGACTTGTGTAGTTCTAGAAGGATATGAGCCAGAATCATTCCCGCTCAAATCAACCATACATCATCATAATATAAGATCCATTCCATTGAAGTTGATCTATATTATTTCAAGTATCTACAAACCAAAAGTCAAGTATTTTAAATACTTTTTGCCCATGAGTCAAAGTAGGGAAAAAACAGATGGCATAAATAGTGAGTTGGTTAGTTTAACGACGTAGAATATTTGAAACCTAACAAAAATTGGTTTATAGGATTTTTTTTTTAAATGTTTAGATCATGATCAAATGGCCGGATCGAGGATTTGTATGTCTAAAGACATAGATCTAACCAACGCACTACTTTCGGCCGTCTATTTTGCGCCGCTTGATGGATAGGCAAAAAATATTCAAACTCTTAATTTTTAATTTTTAATTACTTTATATAGATCAACTTCAATGGAGTGGATCTTGTATTTGAATGTTAGATGTGGTATTTGAATCGGAAGGATTCGGACTCGAATCTTCTAGAACTACAAAAGTCTAGCTCTCTCCATATATATCGGAGGAAGGATCGGGCGGGAGATGGTGGACGGGAAAGACGGGTCGGGCGAAAGCTGGAAGGAGGGGGAAGACGATATTATCGCTATACACACATATCGAAGGAAGGGACTTGGAGGGAGCAGGTAGAAGGGAAAAGATGATGTTATTATTATATATTATATCTATATATCAGCGAAAGGTCGGGCAAGAGCCGGTAGAGGGGAAGACGAAGAATCTAATATTTTACTTGTGATTTGTATATGCACATGGATAATATATGATATGTATCTCACCAAGTGTGATATGTGAATGTTGTGAAGTGTAATATGATTATATGATATACGAATACGTTTTGTGATATATGTATTATCTGGATGGATAAACTACATTTATGATTTACCTATTCTAATTGGTGTACCAATGTGTGTGTATGAGATACATGTGGTATATGTGTTGTGTATTCATAAGGAAAATTTGATAATAAACTAACTAACTAAGAAACTTATTCTATACAGCTCATAAATCCTGTAACATACGGAATAGAAATTTAAGAAAGTTAAGAGAATTATGACCGAAAGAGTTAAACCGACTCCGAAGACTATGAAGACATTTATTTTAATTGTTTAATTATTATATGTTCCCTATTTCTTTGTACATCTATACTAGCCTTTGTTGTTTGAAGAAAATCATGCTTCTTATTGTATATGTATATCACTCTTCGATTTCCTTTTGACTCTACTCATTGAGCTATCGAGCTCACCCCTCCCAGTTCTATACTTTTCAGGTTGCGTTGAGGCACATGCTGGGTTAGAGTGGCAAAAAATTATATTGTAGAGATGCATGATCTGATTGTAGACTGCAAAATTTTTTATAAACTTTACATGTATCAGCACTTATTAATATTAATACTAGTTTTGATAGATCTCCTATATATATGTGCGAATAACACCTTGTCAATTGTAGTTGATGGGTACTGTTTTTAATTTGCGGTATGCGACTTGATGATTCATTGTCTCTCTAATAGATACTTATGATACGATTGATGACATGGGATAGTTGGACTGTATATCGATGTAAGTACGCGATATCAAGCTGGAATTGTGAATTGATTATGCAGGTAACTGATATTTGTGAGATGATACTATGTGATGGATGAATTCTGATGACATAGTCTTTATTTGATGATAACTAGGATGATGTTAGCCAAAATTGTATATTTATATATTTTCGTATATCAAGCCAGAGCAATATATACATAGGAATGTTGTCGAAATTTTCAAGTATTTGGATATGATCAGGATAATTTGTTGATTAATAAGAGTTGTTATGTTACTTGGATATTAGAAACTGGGACCGTTACAGCGGGGGAGATTGACGACTAACCCAAAAATAAACCGCGATCGGTGGTGTGAGAGAGGAGGAGAAGGGCTCGCAACGGGAGGAGGGAAAGCAGCGCCGGACAGAGCGATAGGGGATGGCAAGCTGCAAGATAAGGGGTAGTTGAGACGGTGAGAGAGGAGAGTAATCCTTAGAGAGTGAGACGCTGTGAAATTATTTTTAACTCCTGCTTGTCAGAATTCCAAGCGTTTTCTCTCCCCATCAGGCAGAAAATTGACCCCCATAAATGCTGATGTTTCGGATCTTTCCCGAGTTTTACTTTCCTGACAAACAAATATGTTTTGATGGGGGAAAGTTGATGGAGCCCACTGAACAGTAGCAAAATCGCTACGTTTCTGCCCACTTTCGGGCAAACAAACACAACCTTAAGGAAAGCGAAGGAGATCCTCTACTTGGTGTGGAGAACGGAAATGCTCTGGCTGGTGATGCTCAGAAACCGATGTGGAGCTCAGATAAAGATCTGCATGCATGAAAGGTATATGTAAAAATCGGCTTTTGCTTGGAGGTGAGAAGTTTTGAAGGCATCTTAATAAAGACATCTTAACTGCGTTGCAAATCTGGCTGCATCTCTTATAAAGTGAGGAGAGTTCGAAAATATATATTTATTTTATCTAGAATTTTGGTTCTTATATGGTTATGGCCTGATATGGTTCAGAGTATTAATTCTTGTATCGGAATTTTGTGATTGAGATAAGATCAGCTCATCCCTTGTATATATACTACAATGATGGCCGGTGCTCAATCTTTTGAGTTTCATCTCTTTCATTTATGATCCCTTGTTATATTATTCTCTAATGTATCCTTGTTAGCTGATGTAATTGTTAATCTCATATAAGGTGGCCCACTTACCTTGATTATTTGCATTGGATTCCTATTAAAGTTGACTAATATTGAGGATGCCCATATTAAAGTCACATTTATATAGTTATATAGTCTCTTGAAATATAAAGGGTACCATGATGTAAAGGTTTTATTTCAAGGGGTCTAATTGCAAATGTGAGACCCACTTTTCTCCTCCTGCAAAGAAAAACAATCTCACGCTCATTCATTTGAGAATATACATCAGAAAAAAACTGTGAGTTTGTGCAAGGACAAGGAGACAGAGAAAAGAGGATCTTGGCATTAGGGTTTGCAGGATCAAAAGGAAGGAATCAAGGATCTTCTCCAACCTTAATTTATTCTTCACCAATGGCTTCAGGTATGGTGATTTAAAGTATTGCTCAATTATGCATTTGATTAATTCCCTTGAGATGTATATGATTCTTGATCCATGGCTATTATTCCGCATTAAATCATTTAATTTTCCAACATTTGGTATCAGAGCCGTGTTTAAAGAATCAATACATCTTGGATTTAGGAATTATGGAAAGTTAGGGTTTTTGATTAACAATTCATAAAAACGAATTTTGATCTTTTAATTGTAGAATTTGTAGAGGATTTAATAGCCCTAATATCATGTTCATATTCCTCTAATTATGCAATTAAATTGGGATCAAATCAAAGGAATTGAAAACCCTAATTTTTGATAATTTTGGATTAAAATCGACTAAGCAGAAACTGCCTTTGATAACTGCTTCGTCGACTATTAGTCGACTAATCCCATCGTATAGTCGACTAATTCCCTTTTCCAGAAAGTTTTAAAGTCTCTGTTTGCTGCAGGAGTCGACTTGATTTTTAGTTGATTTTATGACTAGTCGACTAATTAGGGTATAGTCGACTAATCATATTTTCAAGTCGACTAATTCGTTGACCCGAAAGTTGAGAACTTTCTGTTGGATTCAGGAGTCGACTAATTAAATGTGAAGTCGACTAATAAAGTTTGTAGTCGACTAATAATATGGGTATAGTCGACTAATTTTCTTTTGCACTAGTCGACTAGACCTAATGTGTAGTCGACTTGACTTGACCCAAGTCGACTAATCTTTCCTTGTAGTCGACTAATACTTGTTAATATTCAATCATTAATGTATATTACACATTTAAGTTGTTGTGTTAATATTGATTGATGCTTGGTCAAGTAATGTATTGAGGTATTATGGCTTTACTCAAATAAAAGATTAGAGAATATTATTGGTTAGTTTTGTATTCATAAGGCTTATTGATTTAGTAGTTGCCAAAGTGACCTATGTTAGTAAACCTTATGAATATACAACTACATAAAAGACTTGTCAATGAGGAAGACATAAAAGACAATAATATTCTCGATGGCGGTTCTAGTTAGGAGATTGGACTGGCCCAAAGGAAAGTCTCTTCAAATAATATGAACCGGGTAGGATAGTGTAATTTATGTAACTTAGTGGTGTAGAATTGGATACCCAAAGGTAACATGACTTACTAACTAAGTGACATAAATTATATTAGACCTACATAGGTGATAAAAGTTCTCACCTAAAGAGTGAACACTAGGTATGCTTAGGTTTCGCCCAAAGGAGAAATCAAAGTGATATCATAGTTCATCTTAATTAATTTAAAGTTGATGTATTGATTAGTGGCCCTAATGTGAGCTATGTCCTATTATGTTTCAGTGAACGTCCCTACTTCCCTTCACACTCATGCCACCAGCATTCCGGCCTTGGATGGTACAAACTTCTCAGAGTGGTTTGAACATGTACAGTTTACACTGGGTGTTTTGGACCTAGACATGGCTTTAATAGTTGATAAACCTGATGAAGTAACTGCTGAGAGTACAGCAGAACAGGTCAGCCATGCCAAAGCTTGGGAAAGGTCTAATAGACTCAGTCTCATGTTCATAAAGATGATCATAGCTAATAACATCAAGACTTCACTCCCTCCTACAACTATTGCATCTGAACTACTAAGTGCGGTTAAAGACCGATTTAAGTCTGCAGATAAGTCATTAGCTGGCACCCTTATGGCTGAACTTACCACCATGAAATATGATGGTAATAGAGGAGTTCAACAACACATTCTAAATATGTCTGATAAGGCTGCTAAGCTAGGATCACTGGGAATGAAAGTGGATGAGTCCTTCTTGGTACAGTTCATCCTCAACTCGCTTCCTTCTCAGTTTGGGCCATTCAAGATCCACTACAATACTCATAAGGATAAGTGGAACTTGAATGAGCTAACTGGTATGTGTGTTCAAGAGGAAGTGAGACTGAGGCAAGAAGGACAGCACTCAGTGTTGGCAGTAACTTCAGGAGGTATCCATAAGAAAAGTAAATATGGAAGAGGTAAGAGATTTCCATCAAAGAAAGGAAATGACCATGGGAAAAGTAGCCAAGGTCATAGAAAAGCTTTCACTGTCAAATGCTACTTCTGTGGCAGAAAAGGACATGTGAAGAAGGACTGCAACAAGAGGAAAGCTTGGTTCGAAAAGAAAGGTACAAATCTTTCTTTTGTATGTATGAATCAAATCTTGCTGAAGTTCCTTCTAATACTTGGTGGATAGACTCTGGAGCCACAACTCATATAACTAATTCAATACAGGGATTCCTTACAACCAGGAAACCGAAGGAAAATGAGAGATTCGTCTTTATGGGGAACCGTCTCAAAGTGGAGGTCGAATATGTTGGTGTTTATCGACTACTCTTGGAGACGGGTCATCAGATGGATCTTGAGGATACTTTTATGTACCTTCAATTTCAAGAAACTTAATGTCATTATCCAAATTAGATGTTTTTGGATATCTGTGTTTGTTTTAGTTGTGGAAAACTCTCTTTAATGTATAATTCAATTTCGGTTGGACATGGAATTTTATGTGATGGTTTATATAAAATTTCATTGAATGATGAGTTTGCACAATCTTTTATTATCTCTGCATTCGAATGTTGGTATAAAACATGGCTTAATAAATGAAAAATCCTCAATCTTGTGGCATAGGCGACTGGGGCATATCTCCAGGGATAGAATTATAAGATTAGTGAAGACTGGATTTTGGATACCTAGACTTCACTGATTTTGATGTGTGTGTGGATTGCATAAAGGAAAGCAAACCAAACACACTAAGAAAGGTGCCACAAGAAGTAAAGAACTCCTGAAATAATTCATACAGATATTTGCGGACCACTCTCCATTCCATGTTTTACTGGAGAGAGATATTTCATTACCTTTATAGATGATCTGTCACGTTATGGTTATGTATATCTAATTAATGAAAAGTCTCAGGCTGTTGACATCCTAGAGGTGTTCATTACAGAAGTCGAGAGACAATTAGATAGAAAAGTTAAAATCATAAGATCAGATCGAGGTGGTGAATTTTATGGTAGATATGATGAGTCAGGACAACATCCTGGCCCATTTGCCAAATTTCTAAAAAAGCATGGCATTTGTGCTCAATACACAATGCCAGGTACGCCTCAGCAGAACGGTGTTGCTGAAAGGCGGAACCGAACACTTATGGATATGGTTAGGAGCATGATGAGCTTCTCTAATGTACCCAATTCATTGTGGAATGAAGCCTTTAAGACTGCTATGTATATCTTAAACAGGGTTTCCTAGTAAGGTTGTCCCAACAACTCCTTTTGAGTTGTGGACTGGTAGGAAACCCAGTTTAAGACATTTACATGTTTGGGGTTGTCCAGCAGAGGCTAGAATATATAATCCACAAGAAAAGAAATTAGACTTAAAAACAATATCTGGTATTTCATTGGTTATCCAGATAAGTCTAAGGGATACAAATTTTATTGTCCTAACCATAGTACAAGAATAGTTGAAACTGGTAATGCCAGATTCCTGGAAAATGGTGAAATTAGTGGGAGTGCTGAACCAAGAAAGGTAGATCTTGAAGTGGTAAGGGTAAATATCCCAATACCCTTTCCTTCAAGAGAAATTGTTGTCCCTCAGCTTGATCATCAAGTTGAGATTCCAGAACAACAAGTTAATGTTGGTTCACCACTCCATGAAGATATTCCCATTGAAAATATTGTAGAACCACCACAACCGGCAGCTTTGAGAAGATCTCAAAGGGAAAGAAGATCTGCCATTTCAGATGATTATGTGGTATATCTACAGGAATCTGACTATGATATTGGGATTAATAAAGATCCAGTTTCATTTTCACAGCCATAGAATGCAATGATTCTAGTAAATGGGTTGATGCTATGAAAGATGAGTTGAAATCTATGGACCAAAACCAAGTCTGGGATCTCGTTGAATTGCCTTATAATTGTAAGAAAGTCGGGTGTAAATGGGTCTTTAAGACCAAGCGCGACTCTAAAGGCAATATCGAACGATATAAGGCTAGACTTGTGGCCAAAGATTTCACTCAGAAAGAAGGCATTGACTATACAGAGACCTTCTCTCCAGTATCAAAGAAGGATTCTCTTAGAATCATTATGGCGCTTGTAGCTCATTATGATTTGGAGTTACATCAAATGGATGTGAAAACTGCTTTTCTAAATGAAAATTTGGATGAGGATATCTACATGGAGCAACCTGAAGGGTTCGCAATTAAAGAACAAGAACACTTGGCTTGCAAATTAAAGAAATCTATATATGGACTTAAACAAGCTTCCAGGCAATGGTATATAAAGTTTAACGATACCATTACCTCTTTGGATTTACAGAAAAACTGTTGATCAGTGTATATATCAAAGATCAGTGGGAGCAAGTTTATTTTCTGGTTCTGTATGTAGATGACATCTTGTTAGCCAGTAGTGATCTTGGTTTGCTGTATGAAACTAAAAGCTATCTTACCAAGAATTTTCAGATGGTTGATATGGGTGAGGCAAATTATGTTATTGGCATAGAGATCTTCAGGGATAGATCTCAAGGATTGCTAGGATTGTCTCAGAAAGGGTATATCAATCGAGTCTTGGAAAGATTTCATATGGAAATGTGTTCAGTCAGTCCTGCACCCATTCAGAAGGGTGACAGATTAAGTGGTAGCCAGTGTCCCAGAAATGACTTAGAAAAGGGTCAAATGCAGAAAGTTCCGTATGCATCAGCTGTTGGGAGCTTGATGTATGCAAGCACTTGTACCAGGCCAGATATCAGCTTTGCTGTTGGGATGTTGGGAAGATACCAAAGCAATCCAGGAATGGAGCACTGGAAGTTGGCTAAGAAGGTTATGCGGTATCTTCAAGGGACAAAGGACTATATGCTCACATACAGGAGATCAGATCAGTTGGAGGTGATCGGCTATTCAGACTCAGATTTTGGTGGTTGCCCAGATAGCAGGAAGTCTACCTCAGGATTTATTTTCTTGCTAGCAGGTGGGGCAATCTCGTGGAAGAGTGTGAAGCAGTCCATTATTGCTTCATCCACGATGGAGGCTGAGTTCATAGCTTGTTTTGAGGCCACAAATCATGCATTATGGCTAAGGAATTTTATCTCAGCACTTGGTGTAGTTGACTCTATTGCCAGGCCGCTGACGATATATTGTGACAATACAGCAGCCGTATTCTTCTCTAAGAATGGTAAGTACTCTAATGGTTCTAGACATATAGAACTTAAGTACTTGGTGGTTAGAGAAAGAGTTGAGAAACAGAAAGTGTCAATTGTAAGTTTAAGTACCACTTTAATGGTTGCTGATCCAATGACAAAGGGATTGCCTCCAAAGACATTCAAGGAACATGTTGTAAGAATGGGTCTTTTGGGCAATCTGTAAATGTGTATTTTGGTACTTATGTAATTGACATTATTGTACAAATAAAAGTTCTGTTTCTGTGTTTCCTGTTATCCAATTATGTGTGCACATATTATGTATGGATGTTTGTTAAACAGGAAATGTCTTTACAAGACAATTACAGGGGTCATTTTGGTTATGGACTCAATTAGTAAGGGTTATCAATGTTGTGGTACATAGAAGGGAGTATGACGTGGATGTTGTATAACGCTATGACTCGCATTGGTAGTCCAAACTAATTGCAGTATTACGGTATTTCATATTTGGGCTTATCAGTTGTTGTTTTTTAAATTCGTGATCACGTGTCAAGTTTTTTCAGTATGGAATCCAATGGAGTCAAAATGATTTTCAAATGAGTCTTTTCTTTTATTTGTTTTCTAAAGTTTTAACCTAATCGGTTAGTGGTCCAAGTGGGAGAATGTTAATCTCATATAAAGGTGGCCCACTTAACCTTGATTATTTGCATTGGATTCCTATTAAAGTTGACTGATATTGAGGATGCCCATATTATAGTCACATTTATATAGTTATATGGTCTCTTGAAATATAAAGGGTACCATGATGTAAAGGTTTTATTTCAAGGGGTCTAATTGCAAATGTGCGACCCACTTTTCTCCTCCTGCAAAGAAAACAATCTCACGCTCATTCATTTGAGAATATACATCAGAAAAGAAACTGTGAGTTTGTGCAAGGACAAGGAGACAGAGAAAAGAGGATCTTGGCATTAGGGTTTTGCAGGATCAAAAGGAAGGAATCAAGGATCTTCTCCAACCTTAATTTATTCTTCAGCAATGGCTTCAGGTATGGTGATTTAAAGTATTGCTCAATTATGCATTTGATTAATTCCCTTGAGATGTATATGATTCTTGATCCATGGCTATTATCCGCATTAAATCAATTAAATTTTCCAACAGTAATTACTTGCCACTGGCTTACGGTTAAGACAGCAATGGATTGTTAATTGAAATGTATATAGTGAAAGCATCTCTTTTGCGAACCAGCATGTGTGTTTTCACAAATTATTCTCTAATTTGTTGCTTATGAGTTCTCTAATTTGTTGACATCAAGTCACGAGTGTTTCGTATTGAGACTTGCTGAAGTTTACAAGTCGATGAGGTCACAATTGATGTCTTTCAGGTCATATGAAACCCTAGTATTAGTGATCCATTGCATTTCAATTTCAATCTTTTAAAGGGTATTAGAATTTCAAGTCATTTAGACCTGTTACGTTATTTAATGTTACTTGAATTCTTCTCCATTTAGAATTTTAGTTCAATCCAAACACAAAACCAATCCTACATATAAACTACTCACCCTCACCAACCAACAAATATTTCCTACGTCAAAATCCATGCAAACCAACAACATGAACCTCTTTCTCCTCCCCTTCCTCCTCTTCTCTCTCTCCTCTCCCTCTCTCTGCACACAACATCACCGCCGTCCTCGCCTTTGGCGATTCCACCCTCGACTCGGCAACAACAACTTCATCACCACGTTGGTCAAGGCCAACCACACCCCCTACGGCCAGGACTTCCCCGGCGGCATCCCCACCGGCCGCTTCTCCAATGGCAAGCTCATCACCGACTTCCTCGTCTCTGCCCTCGGCCTCAAGCAGACCCTGCCGGCTCCTCGGACCGAGCCTGACCGTAACCGACCTACTGACCGGCGTCAGCTTCGCGTCGGCCGGGTCTGGCCTTGACGATCTCACGGCGACAATGTCATCAGTGGTGAGCATTGGACGGCAGGTTGAGAGGTTTGAGGAGTATCTGGGGAGGCTGAGGGAGGGTGTTGGGGGAGAGAGGGCTGATGGGGTGGTGAGAGGGGCTGTGATTGTTATTGGTGCAGGGTCTAATGATATGATGATGAACTATTATTTGACTCCTGTGAGGAGGTTGACTTTTAGTTTGGATGAGTATCATGAGTTCTTGCTCCAGAGGTTGGAGGATCTTGTTCAGGTAATTTCTCTCTCATGGTTCATGAAACCCTAGCTAGCTGCTTCTTGTTTTACAAAAAAATTGGGTATGTGACGTGAAAAATCAGTTTTTAGGTTTTAGTTGCTATAAATCTTATTATTCATTATTTTAATACAAATTCTCCAAGAAACAAGGGCTAATGTCCTCGTCTCACAATTACACTTCAATTAGATCTCAACCTCTATTAGTTATTATTTATTATTTGGTTTTCTTTTGCGAAATACGAGACATTCAGATAACTAAATATAGTTATCTTAACTATTAGTTTCAAAAATATTTCAAAGGCAGATAGCTACTTCATCTTAAGTAATTTTAAGATAAGAGGAGATTTAATTAGTTATGTTTTAGGGGGGGAAATTAATTTCTTATGAGATGTACACATGAATAATAAATCTTTTCGATGTCGTTTGGTGAGGGAGTAACGAAGGGTTAAAAGACTTTATTCCCTCTTTAATCTGCCAAACACAAAAAATATAAACCATGGATTAACTTACTTAATCCTTGATTAACCTGCAAACACAAAAATAAGCATAAGAATTTAGATAACCCGTAATAAAGGGTTAAGAGAAGTTAAACCCCTAAAATGAACTGTTAACAAATCCCCATCACTTGATCTTGATTAATTAAGAGTTAACCCTTCTATATGTAGAACAAATTATTAATAAATCCTCTTCTTTCAAATTTAACATTCATATGTGCACAAGTTTATCAAAACAAAAAAAAATCGTAATTTAACCCTTCTCTTATCTCTTTTTAGTTAATTATTTAATTTAATCCTTCTATCTTATCCTTTTGCGAAATGGAGCCTTCATAAACTTTTTTTAACTTATTGCAGCCGAAAAGAAATAGTTAAGACAAGATAATTATTTATTATTATCATAAAATTTTATGAAAATTTTAGACAAAGATATTTTTCTATAGACACGTGCATGTGAACATAATTAGACATGTTTCTAGGGGATTTTGGTCATTAATTTTAAAAGAAACAGAGAGACCAATTTCTATTAGAGTCATCTATAATGATATGAAGAAGACAAATAGCAGTGGCCTCTCGTTTCTCTTAACATGATTCAGATTTTATATCTATGAGAAGAAAGAAATTTATGATTTTAATTAATTTTTCTGATCTAATTTATCTATATATGATCTACCTTTCCTTGTTTGTTAATGAAATTTTTATTTAATAAATTGGAATTATCTATAATTTTTTGGTCTTCTTTTTTATGATTTACATATTGCACGTTTTTTTATCTCCTCAATTAAAAAAATATATATAATTAGTGGAAGAATTATCAACCCAAGTAGAATAGTTATTAGGCTTTTTTCTGTTTGATTTGTTGGTTGAAAATAGTGAATTCAGTTGAAATTGGATACATGTCAAATATCAAAAGAATTGAAATTTATTTGCATAAGCCTATCCTGTTACAATGATTATAGAGTACAATTTTCCAACTTTATATTATGAAACGTAATTTGACCATATAAAAGAGTTTTCATGGAAAATGAAACCAAATCAGATAAACTGAAGCTATGTGAATTGCTTCTCTATATGTTGTGGCCTATGGAATTCTTCAAAATACTTGCACAAGAGGGATATACTGATCTGTTAGCAGCTTCAAGCTCCCCCATATTCCCATATTGATGGTTGATAGAGAAAACTTACACTTAGATTCTAAATGATCTCTATATGAGAGAGAAACTAGAAACAAGAAAGCAATGAAGTAAGCAATGAAGTGATTGTATTTTACTTAGTATACAATACAATTTCTTTTGTGATGCTTAAACACAAGAATTTGGCCTATGTAACTATGCAGTCACTATACAAAAGGGGTGGCCGGAAGTTCACAATTGCCGGCCTTCCTCCCCTCGGATGTCTCCCACTTCAGATAACCTTGGCGGCCGCAACACAAGGTTCAGGCCCAGGATCCATGGTTGGGCCGCGTGTCTGCGTCGATCAACAGAACAGAGACGCGGTCGAGTACAACTCCAAGCTCCAAGTCATGATCAATCGGATGGGATCCTTGCTCAACGACACCAAATCGCGTATGTGGACATATACAATCCGGTGATGGCCATGATCCAGAATCCTGAGAAATACGTGAGTTGTTAGACATAATTAGCTGCGGCACAATGCTACTCTTTCTTGAAATGAGTAGAAAACCTTCTTGTTTTATTCAACTTTTAGAATAGTAACTCTCTTTACCATCATAAAATTTGCTTTTGTTCGATTGGATTTTGAGTAACATACCTGTGTCAAATTTAAATTTTGAAGAAAAATCCTTGTGACCCTTTTAAATTTAGCAAAAGCCTAAGGCTTCGTTTGGCTACAAGAGTAAGAGATTCTTGGATCAAGTCCTAACTCTCAGAAATTTAACAAGTTTACTCGACTTGTTTGACAACAAATGTTAGTAAGAGTTGAACTTTTTTCAAACATGTAAAATATAGCAAGAATTAGATATGTCTTATCAAAGACAAAAAAGGAATAAAAGAGTTTGTCTTTTTGCATTTTTGCCCCTACTTTTAGAGGCAAAGCCCTATCTCATACATCAATTCTTAATTAGTCTAAAAGTAAGCTTCTTACTCTTCTAGATGTTGGGGATCTAACCTTGCTCCCTTACCCTTGCAGCCAAACGCAGCCTCACATCAATTAAAATTTGGTGTTAGAGTTAGGGTTTTGCTTTCTAAAACAGGGGCAAAATGCAAAAAGTAGTATTTTTTTTTTTGTTTCAAATTTGCCCTTGACAAGATATTTCGTAAAGTTGCTTGGAAGAGTTAACAAAAGTCAGAGAGTTATAAGTCTAACTTTTGCTTACTCTTGTTGCAAAGCAAAACCTAAATCTTATAATAGCATGAATTGCTTCTTCTGAGTTCAATAGAATAAAGAGGTTTTCTGCATATTTCAATGGAATAGAAGGATTTTTTAAGAAATACTATTAGTACAGGGTTTTACAAATTACCCTTTAGTTGCTATTACCAGTTGTCAATTAGACTGAAAAAAAGGTGAGAGTGAATTGTGAGGAGTCATAGGTGTAAGTCCAGTTACGACCTAATATTCAAAAAAAAAAAAAAAAAACCAAATTGCCAGTTATTTTCATGCACATTGCCATTCAGCCTTTTTACTCCCAAGAAAGCTGCAAAATTTATCTTGAATGGGAGGATATAGAGTCGGGCTCTAGTTGCACACTAAATCTTTTCAATCATGAAAATTTTAGCCTTTAGTACTTCAGTTTTAGTTTTCAACAGCTACACAAACTATTTGAACATAAGTTATCCCCCGTCTTTCCACTTAATTCCTTAAGTTTTTGGGTCTTAAATATACAAAATTTGACACTTTCACTACTTTTATCTTCATAAAATGATCGAAACTTTCTAACTTTCTTTCTCCTGATTTTGCTCTATAACTAGGTTTCGTTGAGACAACACTGGGCTGTTGCATTACGGGCATATTTGAGATGGGGCTAGCATGCAGTGTTTCTTTCTTGAGTTGTGGTGACCCCTCCAAGTTCTTGTTCTGGGACTCAGTTCATCCCTCGCAGGCCACGTACCAAGCTCTTGCAGACCAGATGATGCAAATTGTGCTCACTCAAATTACCTAGGTAGAACAGACATTTTAGACATGGAGCTGTGTCGTGTCAGACATATCATATCAGATGCGATATTTTTTATTTTCAATGTATCATTTTAGAATCTATAGTTTGTCGAGGATATATAAGTACTTTGTGTCAAAATCAATGTGAATGATATTCATTGGCTGGTTAAGTTCTTATGTTTCCCTTTTCAGTGATTTCTAGTACTACTCTCATAAGAATAAAGAATTCTTGTTTATACGAGCAAATTATATGGAAGAACAAAAATAGAATTGATGTAAAATAAAGTGCAAAGATTTTTTCTCTATGCTTTTCTTTATAGGTTTCTAAACTCACTTGAATAAAAAGGAAAGTGACTTTTCATCTTCTTTCTTAAGATAAGTGTAATATTTTCTCTCTTTAATAAATTTTATTTTATTTATTTCAAAATTTCTTCTTGAGATAGGGATTATTAATAAATACTTACTTTTTAAATTTCCAACTTTCTTTTGATACAGGGATATAAATGTATATCTAGATTTCAATCCTAGAAATGTATATGCATGGTAAAATTTTGTTTCGACGTGACACAAATTGTGAGACACTAACAAACTAGCATTTTAAACAAATAATCTAAAGAACATTCTAATTAAAAGAGTTAGTTATATATAATAGTAGAGTTTTTGTAGAGTCATCAAATGAAATACTCAAATACTCCTGCTCTACAGCAGGAGGAAGGAGCTTTAGGGGACAGAGTTGGTAGAGTTTAATGGGGCTCACTTGTGATGAGTCCTTGCTAATTGTTCAATTATACCACTAATATTGTACAAATTATACTACTGATAGATTGACAAATGAGTGTCGCCAGTAATTCATGAGCTCTTTTTTCTTTCTGTCCAAACTCGAGAAGTCCGCTTCTCACGTTTAAATAGATATTTTCAAATCATTGTGTTGTGGATTGAGAGGGTCTCGTGTTATCAGTTTCGACCTCAAATGATAAATGATGGAGAGGTCAACATTGCAGAAGAGTTGCGCGATAGAGTTAGCCATGTGTTGCAGACTCCTGAATCTAAATTTCACCCTGCATAGACACAACACATCAGGAGTTGTTAAGGAGTAATCCTTATGTAATTTGTACTTCTTGTCATAGTTATACTTGGTTTGTGCTGTTGATGCCTGTTCTAGTTACATCTATGCAAGGGACTAACAAAGGATCAATGCACAGAATTCCTAGTAACAATTGTCAACAAAATGTTCTCCTAAAAAAATGTTACAAATTGAGTTGCAAAGGGTATTTCTGCAGATAACAACCTTTGAGAAGATTCTGAAATCCATAATTTGAAGGACATAAATGTAAAATTCATCACCCTCCTATAAATCTTTCCCGAACCTCGATTTCTTGTCTTCAATCCAAACGACCAAACCCTAGGAAGAATCATCAACACAAGAGCAGCTGCCGCTGTTAGGGTTTTTCTTTCTACTCAACAATCAAACCCTGAGATATGTCAAGAACCAAAAACCTTGATCTCCTTCAACTTCTTCCCAACTATTATCTAGTCCTATCTATTATCGGCGGCCTGATGACTGATTGAAGCTGGAAATGGTGGCCGCGGCCGTGCCAACTTTATCCGATGCTCATTTTGGGTTCGACCTCCTGCAGCCAGGAGAAACCGTGAGCCCCCTCAGCGGTTCAGACGCAGAGTAAAAATCTCTTTTTATTTCCCCACCTTCGCTTTGATATCAATCCTGTTGTCAACTGTTTGAAAAGTACTGGTAATAAGATTTTTGAAAAGTGCTGTTAGCTTCTTATATTAGTGAATTTCAGTATTACTCAAAAAAAAAAAAAAGTAAAGTTCAATGACTTTTTGTGCTTGTTTTATTTTTGATATTAAATTGAGTTTAGGGCATGTATGATATTTAGTGCAATTAAGTAAAATTTAATGTTGTATCTTAGTTAATAACATTGTATTTCGATGATTTTAATGTTTATATAAATATAATAGCTTAGTGTTAGTGTTATTAGTCAATTTTTAAAACAATTTGAAGATAAAGTGTTGGTAATTAAGTATTAGTGAATTTTTTGATTGAATGCTGGTTAAGTTTGCCATGTCTATGATGGAACCAAACTCACATGCATAGTTTCTCAAATAGTTCTTAATGTATCAAAATGATAGGTCATTTTTCAAGGTTGAATTATGCGGGCGAGTTTGCTGCTAGGGTTTGCCAAATAGGCTTGAATGTACACATGGATTATTTGATAGCTATTTGATAGGTCTTCGCCTTCAGCCAGCGCGTCGGAGATGATGGGTTGGTAGCGGTGGCGATTCCTTGGCGGCATCTCAACCTGCAAAAAATGGAAGAAAAGCAAGGAGAACAGGCAGCGCTCAAGAATTAGAGAAATTGAAGGGAATTGATTTTATTCCTCTACAATTGAGCTCGGATTGAGCTCACACAATCCCTTTAGGGCAAAAATCAGTCTGAGCTGAAAAAATAGAGAAGCTCAGCAATTTATCACCGTGTCTTTCATCTGGATCGGGTAAACAGGCTAATGGGTTGGGTCACAAGTCCTACCCGGACCCGACCCATTATTGAATCATAAAAGGGAGGGAAAATTTGAAGGGCAGGAGATTCTGAAACGCATCAAGGCTCATCCCTTGAAATCGACCTTGCCTCAAGGTCGAAGACTGGAAATTTTTTCACCAGCTCCCAATAAGTTTCCCATGTTGCATCCTCCATTGGCAACTGCTTCCACTTAACTAACACCTCTGTCACTGCCTTCCCAAGTCGATTCACCATTCTCCTCTCTAGAATGGTTTCTGGTTCCTTGATTACCTCAACAGTATGAGAAGGTAACTGATTCTATACCTGGATAGAGTATGGCCAAGTTTCCTCTTCAATTGGGAAATGTGAAAAACTGGATGAATCTTAGCTTCAACAGGCAACTCCAGTTTATAAGCAACTGGACCTATTTTTTGCAAAATTTTATATGGTCCATAAAACAAAGGGGACAGTTTATGGGATCTTTTTTCCCCTACTGATATCTGTCTATAAGGCTGCAACCTCAAAAACACCATGTCTCCAACTTCAAATGATCTCTCTGTTCTGTGTAAATCAGCCCATTTTTTCATCCTATCTTGGCCCTGATCAGATTATCCTTCAATAATTGAAGGGTTGCATCTCTGTCTAATAAAGCATCCTCTACACTTTGCAGCCTGGCAGTTTTTGGAATATAAGAGGAGATAGTTGGAGGAACTTTACCATACAAAGCCTGATATGGGGTCATTTTGATGGATGAATGCCAACTGGTGTTGTATCAGTATTGTGCCCAAGGAAGCCACTTGCACCAATCTTGAGGTTTGTGAGAACAAAACAACGCAAGTAAGTCTCCAAATACCTGTTAACCACCTCTGTCTGTCCATCAGTTTGGGGGTGGAAAGATGTACTGAGTAGTAGTTTGGTTCCCTGTAAAGTCCACAATTCCTTCCAAAACTCACTGGTAAAGACTATATCTCTATCAGAAACTATGCTTTGAGGCATCCCATATAAACTATAAATGTTGTCTATGAAGGTAGCAGCTACTGTTCTAGCAGTGTAAGGATGAGAGAGAGGTAAGAAGTGGGCAAATTTTGTTAACCTGTTAACAATGACAAAGATGACAAACTTACCCCAACTCTTTGGCAATCCCTCAATGAAATCCATGGAAATATCTTCCCAGACATGCTCAGGGATAGGGAGAGGTTGCAGAAGTCCTGCTGGCTTGGTTGTCTCATATTTAGATCTTTGACAAATGTCACATTCCCTGATATATTTTTAACACTGTTTTTCATACCCTGCCAGTACACTACTCTGTTAAGCCTTTGATAAGTTTTTTCATACCCTGAGTGCCCCCCTACAGGTGTATCATGATGCTCAGACAACAATAACTGGGTGAGAGAAGCTGAAGGATTTATGAAAATTCTTCCTTTATAGTAAAAAAGTCCATTCTTTTTCTGATACTTGGTAGTATCTAACAGCCCAGCATTCCACCTGCTCTCCAAGTCAGAGAAGAAAGCATCAGTACTTACCATTTTCTTGACTAGATCAACCCAATCAGTTTCAACCACTGAGATTTCCAGTAATGCAGGAGTATCAGAAGCTTTAGTCCTTCTGGATAAACTATCTGCAGCTACATTCTCTCTCCCTTTCTTGTATTCTACCTTATACCTATAATTACACAACTTCAACAACCAAGTGTGTTGGGCTTCAGTGTATAGCCTCTGTTCTAGTAAGTAATTCAATGGCTTATGATCAGTTCTGACAATGAACTCCATTCCTAAAAGATACTGCCTCCATTTCTTTGTAGCTAACAACAGTCCCAACATTTCCCTTTCATATGCTGAAGCAAATTTGCTAAGATTTTTCAGTTCTTGACTGATGTAAGCTATGGGATGATTATCCTGCATCAGGACTGCCCCAATTCTGCTGGCAGAAGCATCACATTCTATTACAAAGGGAGATGAATAATTGGGAAGAGCTAAGACTGGTGGATTAGTGAGGGCTTTCTTCAATGTTTCAAAGGCCATCTGAGTTGCTTCAGTCCAAATGAATGCATGCTTCTTGGTAAGAGCAGTAAGAGGAGCAGCAAGTGTGTTATACCCCTTGATAAACTTCCTGTAATAACCAGTCAATCTCAAAAACCCTCTCAATGCCTTCAGTGTTTTAGGCACAGGCCATTCCACCACAGCTTGTACTTTACTCTGATCTACAACCACCCTTGAGCAGATACAACATGTCCCAAATAGGCTACTTCTGGTACCCCAAATTGACATTTGCTCTCTCTTAGTAAAGAGCTTGTTCTTTTTTAAAATATCAAACACTATCCTCACATGCTTCAAATGATCCTGCAAGCTAATACTGTAACGAGTATATCATCAAAAAAATCCGCACAAACTTTCTAAGATAAGGTTTTAAAAGCTCATTCATCAATGCTTGAAAGGTAGCAGGAGCATTAGTTAAACCAAAGGGCATGACCAAATATTCATAATGTCCTGCATGAGTCTTAAAAGCTGTTTTAGGAATGTCCTCTTCTTTCATTCTAATCTGATGATATCCACTTCTTAAGTCCAGTTTAGAAAAAATATGTGCTCCATATAATTCATCAAGTAGCTCATCAATTAAAGGTATTGGGTACTTATCTTTGACTGTTTTCTGATTCAATGCTCTGTAATCCACACATAACCTCCATGTGCCATCAGCTTTCTTTACCAAAATAACTGGAGATGCATAAGGACTCCTACTGTTTCTGATAATTCTTGTTTCCAACATTTCATCCACCATTTTTTCTATGACATTCTTTTGCTCCCAAGGATGCCTGTAGGGTCTCAAGTTGACAGGTTCAGTACCAGGCACCACAGATATTTGGTGATCATGGCTTCTCTTAAGTAGAAGACCTATTACTTCTTCAAAAATCATAGCATATTCCTTACATAAAGCCTGTAACTGAAAACTACATTCAAAAGTAGGTTGGTTTTCTGTCTTGTGGCAAATATATAAAACCACCCCTTAGTTGATTGATACAATGTCTTTTCCAACAACTTGGCTGAGACTACTTCCATGTCCTTAGGTTGCACCCCCTGTAGCTCCCAAAAGTGGTCCCCTTTAGTGATTTTCACCTTTCTCCTTTTGAAGTTCAGAGTTAACTCATCCAAAGTCTGCAATTAATCTACTCCCAAAACCATTTGATAGCCTCCTATTGGTAATACATGAAAATCAGTCACAATTTCCAACCCTGACACTTGAAACATACTGATTTACACAACCCTTCACTCTGTAACCTGTCATCACCAGCTATGGTAACACTGAAAGCTAATTCAGGAGTGACTATGAGTCCTATCCTCTGTACAACTTTTGGGTCAATGAAATTGTGAGTAGAACCTGTGTCCAACAACACATTAATAGGTTTCCTGTTTACTTGCCCCAGGAGCCGAATTGTCTTGGGTGAGACACTTCCATCCTTAGCATGGAGTGACAATTCAGGCAAATTTTCTCTAATTGTCTCCTTGGTTTTAACAGGATTTCCTCACCCAATTCATTCTCAGAGTCCTCACACTCAATCAGCATTAGACTTTTACCTTTGCACTTATGGCCTGGACTGTAAGGTTCATCACATTTAAAGCATAAACTCTTCCTTCTATATTCTTCCACTTGAGAGGGAGATAATCTTCTTATTGGTGTAGTTGTTGCTGCATTAGTGTCCTTTCCAGCGGCTGAAACAATTTGAGTTTTAGTACCTAAAAGAGGAATACTAGCTGATCCTTTAAAAGGAACAATCCTGTTTTGTTTCTTTCTGCCATTGTAATAGTTTCCCTGGCAACTGCACTGCGATAGGCTGATAACATGGTCATTGGCTTATCCAATTTGACCTTCCCTCTCAAATCTTCACGCAAGCCAGACAAAATAAACTGATCAAATTTTTCTCAGTCTCCTCAATTAAATGAGCCAACCTAATGAATGCTTTATGGTACTCTTGTACTGATCCAATTTGCTTCAAGTTTGCCAAAGCAGCAAGTGGATCATCCAAATCATCAGGCCCATACTGTAAGATCATTTCATCATAGAATTCAGGCCAAGTGACTGATCCCCCTTTCTGTTTCTCCACCATCTCCACCATAACAGAGCCTCACCTTGCAAGTAAAAAACACTGAACTCTACTCGATCTTCCACTGGAGTGTGATGAATAGTGAATACATGCTCCAGCTGGTACAACCAATTCAAGATGTCCCCATCTCCTTTGAACATAGGAATTTTCACCTTAGGACTTTTAGGAAGAGGAAGCTTACCAGACGTAGTAAAAGAACTGAAGATTTCTGGTTCTTTTTCAAGAAGTAATCCGACTTCCCTCCAAACATAGCTGCATGCTTCAAATGTGGAACTAAAGGAGACACCACAAATTTGGGACTCACCTTGGGTACCTCAGTAAGAGGAGCTTCATCTCTCTCTAATTCTCCTTTTCCCTTACTCACAACTTTAGGTTCCTGGTACAATCCTGCAATCATCCAATTAGCTCCTCATGTTGGAGATCCATTCTCTCTTCAAGAGACCGGAACCGATTATCAGTAGATCTCAACTTGTCACTCACTTTCTCCTCGAGCATTCGAGTTCTAAGCGCCGTTCTCTCATCGATCGCTCTGAATCGGAAGTCACTTTGACCTTCCCTTTGAGAAGTTGAGCCTTCACCGAGAGTCTTTTCCTGATCGACCTCTTTCTTAGAATCCCACCCTGCATCAAAAGAGAGTGATCCCCTTGGTTCTGCTTTCGGAGTAAGATCGTCGCCGTCACTTCCTTGGTCGTCGGCGAACCCCGGAATCTGTGCTCCGATACCATTGATAGGTCTTCGCCTTCAGCCAGCGCGTCGGAGATGATGGGTGGTAGCGGTGGTGGTTCCTTGGCGGCATCTCAACCTACAAAAAATGGAAGAAAAGCAAGGAGAACAGGCAGCGCTCAAGGAATTAGAGAAATTGAAGGAATTGATTTTATTCCTCTACAATTGAGCTCGGATTGAGCTCACACAATCCCTTTAGGACAAAATCAGTCTGAGCTGAAAAAATAGAGAAGCTCAGCAATTGATCCCCGTGTCTTTCATCTGGATCGGGTAAACAGGCTAATGGGTTGGGTCACAAGTCCTACCCGGACCCGACCCATTACTGAATCATAAAAGGGAGGGAAAATTTGAAGGGCAGGAGATTCTGAAACGCATCACTATTTGTGAGTTGAATTTGGTGTAAATCTTTGTTCATTCCATAGTTACCAGTTCGGGACACAAAGGCGGGATATGAGGTGTGACACATGTACGGGATACATACTCTCAAAAAATATGGGAAACACACATATATACATATACATATATGCATGCATATGTGTGTGTATAATATCATTAGTTTTCATATACAAAATAGTGAAATCTTCAAATTAATTTAGAAATTTCTATAAAAGTTACAAGAATTAAGTATTACAGAAAATAAACATTCATGTAACTTGAAAAATATATAAAAAAATATTCAATGTCACGCTTGTTTGAATACAATTTTTGATATTATACAAGTACACATGTACATATATTCTCAGTATATGTTCTTAATCAATAAATTGTTATGAAATGCTTTCATTTTCAAATTAATGGAAGAAACTTTTCACAAATTTTCATATATATAAGTTTTTATTTTAAAAACCTATTGCTTTCTTTAATTGTAACTACTTTCTAAGTATTTTTTTAATTTTTTCACAAAAAACCTAGTGTAAATGAGTTCTCATGCATTTGAATAAGTATTATGAAGGTGTCAGAATATATCCTAATGATATAAACACGGTGTCCAAAAAGTGTAAGAAATGTTTCCCCATTTTTTGAGCCCAATTTTTTCAAACATAGTATGGTGTTGGTGTCTGAAACGAGTATTCCGGACACGAGTGTCCCACCTATGTATAAAGTGTCTAGTAACTATGGTTCATTCTCTATCTATTATAGATGGAACACCAAGTGATAATTATGCATTTTGAGCGTTGAATTTGTCTAGTTGTGTGGTGGCTTTTCAGCTTGAATATAGAATGCTGTTAGTACTTTCAAGTCTGATAGTGTTTTTATCTCATTTTGTAATCATCATTTTTGATAGGCGTTACATTCATTTTTGGAAACATATTCTTCCATGGACATGTCAACAAAAGCGTAAATCAATATTGTGCAATGCATGATTTTTTAGTTGATGACTGATGTTCTTCATCGTCTTCAAACTCCTGCTTGCAGTCATTTATTTTTCTGGAAATCACAATTTTAGTATCCATAGGTTATTTTTCATAGGGTGGTATTGTTATTTATGAAAGAGTTTCACTCTGTGTGCCATTCTAGAAGATCATTAGATACTTTTGATGCTGATCTTTGTTTTCAAGAAACCTTTAGTTAGTTCTTTTTCTGAAACTATGCTTTCAAACAGACTATTCTTCATAACTGATAGCTTTAATTGGGTCTCAAGTTCAGAGAATAGCGACTGCTTGCTGATTTTCTTGCTTTTATAGTTTATTTCAAACCTTGGCCGTCTACTTTTGGTTTTAGTTGAATGTAGAATATTGAAAGTATTTCTTAGTTTCACAATGTTCTATATCACATTTTGTAATCTTCTCTTTTGAAAGTCGTTATGTTCATTGGAGACATTTTCCACCATGGATGTGTCAACGAAAGCCTAAATTAATATTTGTGCAATGCAAGGTTTTTCAATTGATGATAAATGCTCCTAATTGTTTGCAAACTCCGTTTTGCATTATATTCTTTGGAAGTTGCAGTTATAGTATTTATAGGTTATATTAGTTCGTAGGTGGTGTTGTTTAGGTTTGACTTGAGTTATTGCTGGAAAGACTTTCAACTTATATGCCATTCTAAAAGATCAACAAATGCTTCTGATGCTGATATTTATTTTTAAGTAATCCTTAGTTACTATATTTTCTGAGCTGTACTTTCACAGCATTACTTGTCTCAGGCTCAGAGAACAGAGAATAGCTATTGGTTGCTGATTTCTTGTGTATAGAGTTTTCACCGTGGTTTAAAATTGTCGGTATTAGTATTGGTATTGACTAATGATTTTTAGTGTCGATATTGTCAATATCGACTACATTGTCCATATCGGCTTATATTATAGGGTCAATATCATATCAAGTACTATCATATCAAGTACCTTCAAATATGATGTGATGTTGTCGATATGCATTGGAATTGGCTTGAATTTGTAACGTGGCTTAAACAGTTATAATATTTAAAATTTATATTTGGTGCTGCGTAGCTTATATTTTTCTACTTTCTTTACCAATTACTGGTGATTGTTTGGGTGGACTTTCTTGGGCTTTGAACTCCTATTTTTTGGGACCGGTTGTCTGCCCCAATGGCTTTTTATGTTGTGCCTTCGGGATGAATTGGTCCGAATAGAAATTACCATCTGCTCTACTTTGCCGGCTAGCTTATTTTTTGTTTTTAGCTGACCATTAAGGATGGGACATGATTATTATTATTTTTTAATCTATAATGCATGTTAGCCAGTCAATGTTGAAAGAACACTAATTTATGCATTTATAAGACACTAGCTGAAGCTTTTTTAATCTACTTTTGGTTTCGGCTTGAATTTAAAATATAAAAAGTACTTCTAAGTTTGACAGTGTTCTATATTACATTTTGTAATCTTTGCTTTTGAAAGGCGTTATGTTCATTGGAAATATTTTCTTCCATGGACGTGTCAACGAAAGCGTAAATCAATATTGTGCAATACAGGGTTTTCTAATTGATGACAAATGTTTCTCATTGTTTTCAACCTCCTGCTTGGAGTCATTTATTTATTTGGTAGTTGTAGTTATAATATTTATAGGTTATATTAGTTTCATAGGTGGTGTAGATTAGGATTTTTAACTTGAGTATTGCTGGAAAGACTTTCAACCTATATGCCATTCTAAAAGATCATCAGATGCTTCTTATGCTGATTTTTTCAAGCAATTTTTAATTTTGTATTTTGAAAAGTATACTTTTAAAACATTACCTTTCAACGCTAGCTGAAGCCTTTTTTAATCTACTTTTGGTTTCGGCTTGAATTTAGAATGTAGAAAGCACTTCTAAATTTGACAGTGTTCTATATTACATTTTCTAATCTTCGCTTTTGAAAGGCATTCCGTTCGTTGGAAATATTTTCTTCCATGGACGTGTCAACGAAAGCGTAAATCAATATTGTGCAATGCAGGGTTTTTTAATTGATGACAAATGTTTCTCATTGTTTTCAAACTCCTGCTTGGAATCATTTATTTATTTGGTAGTTGTGGTTATAATATTTATAGGTTATATTAGTTTCATAGGTGGCGTTGATTAGGTTTTGAACTTGAGTTATTGATGGGAAGACTTTCAACCTGTATGTCATTCTAAATGATCATCAGATGCTTCTGATGCTGATCTTTTTTCAGTCAATTTTTAATTACTGTTTTTTCAAAAACTATACTTTTAAAACATTACCTTTCTACGCTAGCTGAAGCTTGTTTTAATCTATTTTTGGTTTTGGCTTGAATTTAGAATGTAGAAAGTACTTTTAAGTTTGACAGTGTTCTATATCACATTTTGTAATCTTTGCTTTTGAAAGGCATTGCGTTCATTGGAAACATTTTCTTCCATGGACGTGTCAACAAAAGTGTAAAGCAATACTGTGCCATGCAGGGTTTTTTAATTGATACCAAATATTTCTCATTAATTTCAGACTACTCCTTGCAATCATTTATTTATTTGGTAGTTGTGGTTATAGTATTCATAGATTAGATTAGTTTCATAGGTGGTGGTGTTTAGGTTTTAACTTGAGTTATTGCTGGGAAGACTTTCAACCTCTATACCATTCTAAAAGATCTTTAGATGCTTTCGATGCTGATTTTTTTCAAGTAATGTTTAATTATTGTATTTTCAAAAACTATATTTTCAAAACATTACCTTTCTCAAGCTCAGAGAATATACTGCTTGCTATTTTCTTGCTTTTAGAGTTTATACTCTATACCTCTATACAGTTATAATATTTGAAAATTTTATTTGGTGATGCCTATCTTGCTTTTTTCTACATTGTTTAATTCCTTGTCGGCTACTCGGGTGCACTTTCTTAGGCTTGGAACTGCTATTCTCTGGGACCGGATGTCTGCCCCATTGGCTTTTTTATGTTGTGCCCTTGGGACGAACTGGTCCCTGATAGAAAATACCATCTGCTTCACTTTGCCAGCTAGTTTACATTTGTTTTTAGCTGGCCATCAAGGATGGGACACAAAACATGTTATATTTATAATGCATGTCTTCCATCTAATGTTAAAATGAGAAAAACTAATGTATAAGAGGCTGGTATTTTTTTTTTGGTAAATTACACACCATCTTGCTTCTCGTGGAAAAACAGAAAATTATTGTTTGGGTTCTTGTCATCTTCATCATCCAACCATTGCCCTCCTACCTTTTTATAGAAAAATAAAGGTATTGTTTCTACTTGGCCTCCTTTCTCCTGTCCTTTTTCTGCTCCTTCATGGTTTCAGTTCTTTCTAACATCCCACTGGCATGACATGTAACCCAAAATCTGCTATCCCTGCTTACCTTCACATATGTATCACCTTTAAGTCCGCAATCTTCTTAACTTTTGAGGGTAAGGACGCAGTTGGTAAATGGTGATTGAAGTAGAACCTGGTGGTTAGGTGAAAATTTCATGTGACCAATCTTATATGATTGCTAACTGAAAGAAAACATCTTGAATATAATGTATTTGCCAAGGAAAGAAATTTTAAATTTAGTTTTCATTTGGTTTCGTCTGGTGAGAAACATGGAGGTTATGTAATATACCTTGCCTTTTTTTTGTGGGGGATTTTAAGTCAATAACCTGTATGTTGTGTACTTTCAGTCATTGAGACCTTACCTTAGAAATTACTTCATTCATTGTGAGTTTACTATTGTAGATTTGCTAATAAGATAATACTAACTATAGAGGAATAACTGCTAGGCTAATCAATTTATGTTGATTCTGCAGGATATAGCAATGCCTGTTGGAGCCCCATGCTGAGGTGGAAGGGGCATAGCACAAGCTGCAGTTTGCCGCTGATGACCACCTTTCAAGTGCTCATCAAGTTCTCGTCAAGCCCCACTCTATCTCCAATTTTGACCTTGAGAAGTCTCTTCAGGTGTCATCAAGTCCTTTTCAGCATCAAAATTTCATTACATCATGTGAACTAAAAAGGAGATTTCCAGTTAAGATTATGACACAATTTGTTTTACCCCTCTGCGTGGTTGACTATAAGGATGTTGTTTTGATTTATGTGAGATATTTCTGCTGTACTATTGGTGTGTTTTCATTCAATGCTTTTGCCGATGTCTCATAACCTGCTTAAATTTGAACTTTATTATCATCCCTTGTTGATAATGTCTATTTGTTGGTAGGCTGCAGTTATCCTTGAAATTTTGTTAAGATTTTTAAATTATCAATGTCTATATAAACCACAAGTTCTGCCTTGACATTAGATTTGGGTGTTAAATACTATCATACTAATTACCTTGCCTGCTATTGTATCATATAACATGCTTTGCTGTTGAATTAGTCAGTCTTCATTCTGAAGTTTACCTCCCATGTTAAATCAGTGCCAATGGCTTAGATGACTTCATCTATCAGGGGGTTCGACTATGCACCTTTTTAGCCTGCAAGATCACACAAGATTCTTTAATTTTCAAGGAAAAACTTCAGATTGCAATCATCGGAACCTGATGGAAATCTCACTTCCACAACATTGGGAAGGAGGTTCATTTGCACCCTAAATTTGATGCTTTGATAGCTCATATGCTACCGAAAAATACAAGTTAAAAGGCTTAGAACCCTTAAGGGCTATCAGTTTCTTAGTAAGATGGTAGCATATGAGCGAATTGCGTCTGGCACGATTTGGTATAATGAATTGGTTAAGTATGCAATAAAACACCTAATCTTCTTTAAGACCTGGGCCCTTCATATTATCTTTTTGCTGTGTGAGAAGATCCGTCACTGTCTTGAGGATCATAACGCTCCAAGGCGATTTCAACAACGTTTTAGTCATTGTGGAGACAAGACACCATCACCCTTGCACTTCCCATCAACCTTTAAATGAAAATTTGTTGAGTCACAATCATTTGAAGCAAAGGTTTAAACCAATTTTATCAAACTGATTATGTTGATGAGGACACAAGCATATGAGAATACGTAACTATATAAAATTATATACTCAGCTTTATGCCCTTGTCAAATTTTAGAAAGGTTCATTTGTTTGACGCCTTCGAATTCAAAGACTATACACATTATAGTTAGCATCTGGACCCAATGGGCGTACTCTCTTTGATAAAACAAAATATTTCATACTGTTGAGCATAAAACCACATCATCAAATGGATAAGCGAGACCAGAAATATTTTCCATACATTGCAATACAATTGTACAAATTAATTAGTCTATTTGCATAACCAAATATAATCAAAACACAAAGATTGTTTGCATGAATGATGAAGAGAAAATGCATCTCAGAATCAGGGTTAAATATATCAATTTCTCTCGTCGTGCTAATCAGAAACATATTCACAAGTGCATATAACAGAGTTGGATATTACTGGATGCATCTTAGGATATTTAAATCGCAGCTGTTAGTAATCTCATACTTCTGTAACATTATGAATTATTTGCTACCTGCACCCAATATTACAATTTGCTTATAATATATTTTTAAACTCCTTTATCGATGTGTCTGTTACTTACCATACTCGCAAAGTTTGCATGAGAATGTTGACATATTGCAATTCCAGGAAGTTTCGACACATTTCCCTCTCAAACTAGCTGGCAATTATCACCATGGGATAAGGTGCTGGTTCATTTTTTGTCAGGTTGCCAGACATTATCTCATGGTGAGAGAACATAAAGAGAGATTCTTGAGACAGTAGCAGGGTGGTCTGAAAGATGATCCCGCACGATTTGACACCAGAAAACACAATAATTTTCATCACAGCTCAAAGCTCAAAGAATGTAGGATGCATATTTCTATAAATTCAACTCGTTCACATGGGCTGTTTGGTTAAGGGTGGAAGTTAGGATGTGAGGAATTAAGAAAATAGTAATAATTTCCTTTGGAACTTGAGAATTGGTTAGTAAGTTTTCCGGTGTTTGGATGTTGTTGGGAAGTGTGGTTTGAAAAATATTTTGTCTTTTCCGGTGTTTGGATGGTAATGTGAAAGTGGAAGTGGAAAAGTTGACTACAAAGTTGGCCGTAAAATAATATTAAAATAAAAATTAATTAAGAAAAATAAAAAATAGACTATAATTAGATTGCAAGTGAGATTTACATGGTCAAAAAATAACTGTTTTGTACTACAATTTATTACAAATGTGATTTACATAACCACAAAATTAACTGTAGCACTCTGGAAGTGAGGAAATGGTTGTGTAAAAGAGAAAAGATAAAAGGAAAAGAGGTTTTCTTATTTTCCTTTTCTGGTGTTTGGATAGACAGGGAAGTGAGCAATTATACTTCCCTATTTCCTTACTTCCGCCCACTTCCTTGCAACCAAACAGCCGTATACATTAGATGTCCATGTCTATAAAAATATCGTCTAGAAAGCTTCGAAAGAATCCAACTTTTTTGACAGTACGGGAGTCCCTTATTTTGATAGCATGCAACTGGTCCTGAAAGAACTTGCAGGGGAAAAATATATATAGAAGAATAACAAATATAGTTTACCACTTTGTGCCATTTTCTTAAATTCGCCGCTACATTAGTTTCCTTTCTTTAAAAATTTGGAAAGGAAAAAAAAGAAATTGATAAATACATTCTACAATAGAAATCGATATTTTCTCCATAAATTGGGAATTATTGAATTACAGCTGAGAAGTGCAAAGAAATCAAAGTTAAAGTTCTCTACCTGAATATATCCCTAAACCTATTTACTTTGACGGCAGCCAATGCATAATCCTAACCAAATATCATTCATGTACATATTGTTCTAAATACAGCGTATTCATGATTGTATCAATAAAACATTCATTTGTATGAAAACACGCCACTCCTTTTGCTCCTTTTCTTGCTCAAACTTCTTTTAGTCCTGGAATGAATGAGAAACCTACTGCTAGCACTAAAAGTCAACTCTTTTTTCTGAAATTGAACTGTTGAAGAAACAAGAATCAGTTCCCTAATAAAATCGCGAGATGCTAATTCTCGAGGAAGTGACAAATGAGATTTGACTAGGACATATCGCTACCTGATGCCACGATAACAATCAATCACATTGACTCCTCTCACTTCAATTCTTACTAAATGTTTGCAACATATCGTGCACCTTGCCCATTCACCAACAAGATATATTTAGATTCCATGCTTAGGTGATGGAAGCCAATAATGCAACATGGGGTATTAACAATGTTAGCATCATTGCCGCTACTAATATCGCTCAAAAAGAAAAAAAAATGCAAGAAAATTTTAGATCACTTAAAATATACGCAAATATTTCACAGAAAGTAAGAGCATATTCCTATGAGTAATGAAAGCTATATTTCACAAGTTTGTGTGGCAAGTACAATAAATAATTGAAAGAGCATATCTGAATTCTCAAGAAGTACAAATCTTTTCATAGAAATATGAATTCGGATTCAAAGTTTAACAACATCATTTATATCCAAGCTTCAACATCTTTGTTTTGAGAGGTTGATTTTTTTCCTCAAATATAATAAATTCAACAATTTAATAGGAAAGAATTGACATTAAGCCCAAGAAGCAGATATGCAAAATACTCATGATTAGGAAAAGAAGAAGAGAAATGGTCCTAAAAAGATATCACTCGACTTCAAGAGGTCTTTATTGGTTTTCCGAAAGAACGGCTATAGTAGGCAAGGGCAAAGTTTTGAGGCTCTTTAATCGACAAGATATTGCGAAGATGATAGAGTCTAAGTTTGTTGTGCGTGCTTTTAGTCAGAGATGGAGTCCCATCAGGATCCACAGATTTGAGTATGGTTTCTTTACTAAGGTTAGAATTAGTAAGATCTTGAGTTGCATGAGGCACTGTTCTAGCAATTAAACAAATGGTGCCCAAATTTGAAGTCTAATAGAGATTCCTATTGAAAGTGATGGCTACAAGGGTATAAAGACCTAGATACGTATGAGTATTGGATACGATACCATATGGGTATGCAGACTTTGACAAACCATTGATATGGGTACATCATGGATACGGAAACTAGATGATGGAATTTCTAGGTTGAGGCTTCGGCAATGACATATGAGAAAGTATTCCAATCTGCATGTGTATTGGTTGGTGTGGAAACAACTAAATGATATGTTGTATTCAAGGACCTCTCACACTAAATATAAAGCATTAAAGGTTGATGTTTGCTCTTACTAAAAGAGGGGTAGGATGCTAATAAGAAGTTTGGGTTGGTTTCTTTTGAAGGTGATGGCCTTAAAGTTAATATTTTTTTGAAGAAAAAAACGGTGAGCCAATGAGACCCCGCACGCTTCATTAAAAAGCAATTAATGAAAGCAATTCCAAACAAGTACAAGAACCTAAAGTTCTCCAGAAGTACAGAAATTGTGTACAGACAGATGCTCGGGGATAGCTAAAGGAAACAAAGGGCCTGTTTGTTTCCCCGCAAAAAGCCGCAAAATCGCAAGTCGTAAAACCTCTTTTCCATTTTCCGCTGTTTGTTTCGTTGCAAAACATCTTGCAAAATACAACTCTCATTTCCCACTTGCAGTTGCTACAGTTAAATTTGTGGTCATATAAATCTCACTTTTACACTCAAATTTTCCCACTTGCAACTGCTACAGTTAATTTTGTGGTCATGTAAATTCCACTTGTAATACACTCGCAGTCTCAAAGCAGTTACTTGATAATCAATATATAATTTAATATTATTAAATATTTAATATATTAATATTTTAATAGTGTTTAATTTCTTACCTAATTATTTTATATTTATTTTTAGTTTTTTATTATTTTTAATATTGTTTTAATATTTAATATTTTATTATTTTAATTTATATTTTAATTTAGTATTGTTATTTAATACTTTATTATTTTATTAATATTTACACCAATTTTCTTAATATTTTATTTAGATTTAATATTTTATTAATATAACAATAATATGCTTTAATATAAAATTATTATATATTTAATTTATTTATTTCTTAATATAAATAATTACTTTATTAATATTATAATATACTTTAAAATTATATTAATATTTTATTATGTTAATATTGTAATAATTCATTATAATAATATCATAATAATATTTTATTATTAAATTTATAATTATATTTTACTTTGTTAATTTTATATTTTTATAATATTACAATATTATTATAATAAAATTTAATATTATAATAATCTTAAGTATTTTATAATATTATAATATTATAACTATATTTTATTATTTTCTTAAAAAAATTTTATATTTATGTTTTATTAGTATCCTTAAAATTTTATTAATGTTCGTTAGATTTTCTTAAATTTTATAATTATTTATTTAGTTAATATTTTAGTAATATTTTACTAATTTTACTAATATTTTATTAATATTATTGTTATAATTAAAATATTAAAATTATTAATATTTTATCTCAAATTTATTAATACAATTTAATTTTCAATACTATATTTAATTTAATAGTATTTATAATATTTAAATCACTGCTACAGTTAATTTTGTGGCCAATTTTTCCACTTACACTTTTAAGTTACCAACCAAACACCGTAAAACACAATATACTTTCTCATTCACACTTTCACTTTACCAATCAAACACCCTAAAACGCAATATACTTTTCTATTTACACTTTCACTTTACCAACCAAACACTGTAAAACACAATATATTTTCTCTGCTACAGTTCACTTTTTTCATTCTCATTTTACGACTTACGACTTGCGATGTTTTGCGGCGAAACAAATAGGCCCAAAGTACAAAGAAAAGTAAAACTCATACTCCACTCTTCTCCTCTGATAATGTAGTTACTCTCCGCTGACGCGTCTGATTGTTCATCAAAAGTGCATATTTATAATCACATTTTATGTTTATTTTTTATAAAACATTACTATTTAATTATTTTATTATTTAGTAATGTGCAGACCTGCATAATTAAAAAGAGAAAAGAAAAGAACCCACAAGAAACCCACAAGTTTAAAGAGATGATCAAGAGCCCATCAAGCCCAAGTAAATTCAGAGATTATCCTATCCTAATTCAAAAATAAAGGAGAAAATCAATTTAAATTAAGTTGCTTGATCCCCAAGTAGGGATGGCAATTTGACCCGTACTCGCGGGGACCCGACCCGACCCGACCCAAATGGGGCAGGTTTTTTGATCGTTGACCAGGTACGGGTCGGGTAACGGGGAAAACCCGAAATAACAAAGGCCGGGCAGGGCGGGTACGATATAGCATTGCCCCCCCCCCCCCCCCCGTTGCCCGCCCCGTACCCGCCCCGCTATTTTTTCATATAAAGAGTATAATAATATTATATATATACATCTACATAAATAACCTAGCTTTTAACACTAATTACAAATATGTCATTCCCCATAAATATCTAAACCAAAAGGTCCAAAAATCCAAATCCAATCTGCCCTAAAAATTTGAGCCCAATACACGATTTCGGGTTGGGTTGGGTCGGGTCGCGTATTTTTATTACCCGTCGGGACGGGGATGGGGGTGATTGTGAAATACCCAACTGGGTCTGGGGCGGGGACGGGGCGAGTTTTGGGATTTTGGATATGGGGACGGGTGTTCAATACCCGGCCCCGACCCGCCCCATTGCCATCCCTATCCTCAAGTCAAAAATAAAAGAGAGAATTCAAGTTTAAATTCAAATTTATAGATAACTTGTTTCCTAAGTTATTTAGGAAACAAGATTATTTTAAATTTCAAGTTCAAACGAAGATTCCGAAGATAGATCTACATATGGAAGGACGAGATGACATACACTAAAACACGTACCCTAACTCTACGCATTTGCCGCGTTTTCCCCTAAAAAGCTGCGGAAACACGGCTTTCTTGAGGAGTTGGCCGTGTCGGTTTGGTGGTTGTATTCTACAGAGTCTCTACCACTAGATTCTCCTATAAATATCCCTGCAGAGCAACAGAGGAGAGCATCTCAGAAAATCAAGTTTAGGTTTTTCTTTAAATCTTTTTCTTTCCGAATTTTCATTGTATTTTCAAGCTTTTAATTTGAAGATTTGTAAAGAGAAGAAGGATTTTGTACTGAATCGGTGACAATTCAATAAAGGTTTTTACTTTCTTTTCATATCTCTTGTGTCCTTTTAATTTGTATTCTTCAATTCTATTTGCTTTATTTCATGCACCCTTTAATTATCATGCTTAGTTTAATCATGAATTTGAGTAACCAATTCTCTTCATAGTTTGCTAGTCTCTCCACCAACTAAGTCTAGCTCTATAAGATGAATTGATTGAATTTTATGCCTATTTCAAACCCTAGATTTAAGTTAAAATTCTTGAAGATTAGTGAGAAATTAAGTTAAACTAGTTTTAGGGTTATACTATTTAATGGTTAATCTTGGCTTATGCTTAGATACCTTGATAGCTTAATGTTAAGTCTAAAATGATTTTTCTTCTGCTATACTTTGAAACTTTGATAAATTAATGTTTATTTTATCTAATGTACTTTAATTTGAGTTTGCTTTCTATCTCACTCTTCTTGCTTGAATTTGAAGCAATATTCTAGGATTAATCTTCTTAGATTCAATATGATATTTATTCTTCATAGTAGTTGTGGATGATGATTATTGGGCTAGGATCTTTTTTTATTTAAATCAACTCTTTTATAACCATTATCTTTCTTTTCAAGTTTTACACAGAGAAAACGTATCGAAACGCTTTCATCGCATCTCTTCCTGCGGATCGACTTATTTAGCTCTTGCTACAGTGGATTAATTGCAAGAAAATAGAGAAACTTTTTAACCTTAACCTTTTACTTTTTACTCTTTTTTCTCAATCAGCATCCTCTAGTGCCACTCTGACCCGCTCCAGCTTAACCTCCCGCTGACGCCACCCACCGTTATGCCGTTCTCCTCGTTGACGTACTCTGATATCCTTACTCCATCTAAATGAGCATCGCAGAGCATCACATCACCGCATCTTCTCTTTCCTCGCATTATCCCATCACAAATTCAACCAAAAAGCCTTGTCGACCCCACTCGTCGATCAGAAGCAATCTAAACTCCTCTCGCCTGTCAGCATCTAGGGTTCTCCATTTCTTTTTCAACTATTCCAATAGAGACCTAGCTGAAGGCTCAACTCTCTAAGCAACTCTTCAAAAAGAGACTCATCCAACCTGAATCCAACAGTTGAGTTCCCACCCTCTTCAGGCCCCGCAACAGGCAGGGCCACCCCCTATAGAAAAATCTCATCGCTATATTGGCCCAAACAATTTCCATTAGTTTTTTGGCCAACCCCATCAACAGTAGCAAGCTCTGTTCAGAATGATTTTGTAATGCCCGTGTTGATCGACACCCTTTGAATACACCGGTCCCTCACTCAAATCCTTGTGTGAAACTGCCCCCCAGGCCTATGAGATGGCCCTAGAGCCACAAGCTCATCCCCACACGCAACTTTACCAAGAGAATCTGGCCCAAGCGAAGGCCCAGATGGCAAAGCCCCAACACCAGGCCCATCAAACCTTCTTCCCTATGAGCTAAATGAATTCGAGTCTGAGACAATTCAAGACCCAAAACCCAAATCAACAACCGCCCACTCGTCTGAATTAGAATTCAAATTCAAACATTCTCGAACCCCATGCCCATCGTGTCCTCCTCATACAGCACCTGCAGTGACTACGCCATTGGAGCTATCGCATGACTGGTCAACGATTAGTGCTGCCAGTGATACCCCCATCCCCGTGCCCTACCTCCGATCATCCATGTCTGCCTCCGAATATCCAGATCCATTGTCATCCCCGAAGAAGCTTGGACATAGCCGCCATGTCATACGGTTTCGCACTGGCCATCAGACTCTCATCGACACTCTATACTTGTCAACACTCCGGCGCCTTGGGAACAAAACCACTGATCGATGAGGCAACAAAAAGCTAACAAGCCGCCCCTCCACCATCCCTTGTTTCGAGGTTGAAGCAGAGGAAGCTACGCAGACCACTGCAGGCGCATGGATGGTGGGCGAACCAAACGCCATTTCTCCCACAACCTCTACCAAGATCGGGAACTCAAATGACTGATGGTTCAGAGCACTCCCTACCCATCGATGCCGCATAAGTTTGTTGACCATTATAGCTACCTCTGGGACCAACTTCGATACCTACTTCCTTCTCAGACCCCATATGAAAGTAGAGAACCATCCTCCTACCGGCGACGAGGCCCATAATGGTCTCTCTTCTAAGCGAAACTTGCACCACCATATCCTTCCCTCTCTCGCCACCGTCACCAAACATCGGCAATCTAGTGTGATTCAATCCGCCCGCAACTGCTTCAGCGTAGGAGAATCTGCGGCCAGCTGACGCCCTCGTTCTTTCAGGAGATGAGTTCCCTAAAACCTCCACCCACCCAGGGCAACTCCTAGCCTGTGACCAGGTCGCCAGCAAATGAAACATAGCAACCCATAAGAGTAAATCGCCTTCTAGTGTTAGAACTGGTCGTAGTGATGATAACCTATCCCCAAACGCTTCACCGCCATAGCACCGCTATTAGCTGATTGCCCACCACCGCCCCCAACAGCAAAAACTGCCGCGGATTACTGCTAACCATATCAACAAACAATTGGCATTACAACGAACATGTGGGGTACATGAGAAGAGACGAAGCTTGTAGGGAGAACTGAAAGTGGCAAAACCCTGATTACAAGCACACACCACAAGCAGAAGAACAAAATAACAACGATATAAAGAAAGATAGGAAAAGGGAAGAGAGGGAAGAATAAAAGATAGCAGAAGAAAATAGTGGAGAGACGGGAGAATGAAAGAAGAAAGGAGAAAGTTGAGGGAAGCTAGAGAGAAGAGAAAAGGCTAGCAGGTGAGGAAGAACGCGAAGAGGAAAATGTGGAGCAACGGTGGAGATGGCTGGAGGCGGGGAAGGACCATGGTTGTCTTCTCTCTCTCCACTTCATTTTGAATTAGCAAATTAAAATTAAAATTTCTCGTATTAGTTAAACTTTTGTGTTATGTATGAAAGAAGAATAAGATAGCATACAACACATTGCTATAACACCTTTTAATACACAACACTTTCTCTTTGCTACTCGCCTTAGAGTTAATATTGATTCATCTAAAATCAAAAGAGAATTAGATCTAACTTTTATCTATTTATTTATTCGGTTAGGTTCCATCATGTTTATAACCAATTTTCAAGCACTACAAGTATAGTAGGTGAGATAGTAAGAATATAGATTCATATCTTTGGGTCTAAGAACAAAGAAACAAAAGTAGAAGATGTAGCTATAAGCATAAGACATATCACATTATTTAGTATTAATTAAGTACATCATAAAATTGTTATAGTACATTAAGTGAAAAATGTTTAGAAATATTTTCTGCACAAATAATGAAATTATACATACATATATATAGCCAATTAATTCATAATGACTCCAATGTCTTACTTAATTGACTCAAATTATATTAGCAGATGTACTAAAGTAAGTTGTATCATCTACAAACATCTTTCTACAATGTAATGTCTAAGAGCGAAAAACTAAGAACTTCCTATTATAAGGCACA
Source organism: Agave tequilana (assembly GCA_038442645.1). Classification (NCBI taxonomy): domain Eukaryota; kingdom Viridiplantae; phylum Streptophyta; class Magnoliopsida; order Asparagales; family Asparagaceae; genus Agave; species Agave tequilana. Next base: position 56,778 of record JAVJIF010018622.1, read on the forward strand.
CAATCTTATGAAAAGTAGGTCTTTTTTATCGGTTTGGATAAAGGACAGATATTGGCACTCAAAGTAGTAATAAAGACACCCACTGGATTAGTGCACCCACAAAATTGATAAAGACAGCCCCTCAACTTTCAAAAATACTCTTATCCCTTCTAAACTTAAATTTTTTTAATCAAAACCCCAAAAGACCATCATCTCCTTCCTTAGCACTTTGTTTATTATTTTTTTTCTCTTTCCTTCTATAGCCAATTGAAATCATCATCTTTTCGTTGCTTCCTTCTTCGACTTCTTCACCATCTCTCTTTATTTTGTTTCCTTCCGTATCCGAGCTATACGCATCCAAACTGAACCCATCTTTTCTTGTCACCAGCTTCTATCTGAACCTACCCGAACTAAACCCCTCCTCTTCTTTTTTCAACGACATCTATAGTTAGCCATATCTTGTCTTCCTCCTTTCTTTGTTAATTTCTTCATAAAAGAGTGAAATAATTGCTCATCTATCTATTTTTAAATAAATAAAAGGAACTTAAATGGAAACCAATCTCAGTTCTATGACCATAAGTGTTATTACATCCTAATGTAATTCACATTTGAATTGAAATCATTTGAATAATAGTTAGAAGGACACAATGGCGAGCCCAAATTTGAACACAATTAGATCTTAAACTCAAAATTACAACTTTCATTTATTTCAACAAAATTGACAAGGAATTTCCATGGAAAAAGAGATGATTGCAAGTATCTCATATCTGGGAGCATTGGGCTCGCCATCCTTCCGATGTCGATTCGGCTTTGGTCCTCGAGGATTCAGTTAGGTTGCAATACTCCTGTAACGCCCGATCCCAAGGATACGGAGACGTTATGGCGACGTACATACGCAGGGCGAAAAACCCTCATGTACGTACGCTAAGCCTCAGTACAATAAATAACCTCCATATATACATGAGTTCCAGCATGAAATAAGTATAAGAATACCTATAGAAAGAGGTGAGTGATCATAACAGATAGGAAAACTGGTAGAAATACGATAACAGCAAGAAAACACAACGATACCTATGGATGATCTCGATGAAGAGTCTCCTATGTGACTCCAAGACACTCTCTGATACTACGGTAACTCTCGGATCTCCAACCTGGGTACGCAAACCAGGGTCGTCAGAAATCGACCTAGTGAGTGGTAAAATGAAGGAGGCAGTAATAGATACAATAGTAATACAAGCACGATAATAATGTATAATCCATGAGGTTGTAATAGTGATACCAGATAATAAGCATCTACTAAGCAGTAGAAATATATAAACATGTACGCAGTAGAAATATATAAACATGTCATCTTTTAATACCATCCCTAGCCGTTATCATCGGGTCATGTCGATAGTCGTATCCAGTATATATCATAAATCATGTTGTTGAAAAGTCACTTAGAGGGGGGGTGAATAGGTGACAATGCTAATCAAGGGCAAATAAAATTTTAAAGCTACAACAATCACAAGATGAATGCTAGCAAGTAAGTATGACAATGAATATGATGAGTAAATAATAAGAGCAAGCAAATAGAGTAAGAATTGCAAGAATGTAAACCAATCGCAAACACAAAGATATGTTATCGAGGTTCGAGCACCCAGCTCTACTCCCCGCCTCCCCAGAAGGATTCTAGCTACTTCCACTATCACAAAGATCTCAATTACAATGGAGTACCCAACTCCACAATCTCAGTACAAGAAATTTTCTTGGTAGTCAAAAGACCACAAACTCTCTCTTTCAAATATCTCTTCCCTTACAAAGGTCCTTAGAGAATATTGAGTAGGAATGAAGCTCTTTTGTGTGTAAGGAAAAGAAATTGAAATCAGAGAAAACTTTTAAAAACCCTTCAGAAATTTGAGAGAATTAAGCTCAAAAACCAAGAACTTTGAAAGCCTTAAACTTTTGAATTTTTGCAAAGATTGTTGTTGTAACCAATCTCTCCCCAAACACCCCTATTTATAGGAGAGGGCTAGGGTTTAGGGATAAAACATATTTACTGATGTTTAGGAGGTAATTAGATCAAAATATATCCTTAAACGGATTTTTAAATACAAAAGACAAAAATAAACAGCACTTAAAAATCTGCCCGTTACTGTTCAAACGTCGGATCGGTCGACCGGGCCGGTCGACCGGTAGTATAAAAATTTGACCGTTACAGGCTATCGGTCGACCGACCCGGTCGACTGATACAAACTGTGACAAAAAATAAATAGTCCGGTCGACCGCCCCGGTCGACCGACAGACGTGCACACGGATACGTGCATCTGCCAGGACTTCGGTCGACTGGTCCGGTCGACCGGACCAGACTGACATAGGCTCGGTCGACCGACCCGGTCGACCGGATCAGGTCAAAAAGCCAAATTAAAAAGAATTAAAAGAGGATTTTGATTTTATCAAAAATACTTTTGAACAGGGATTAGTATAAAACACAAACATATATCTGTAGGCAAAATCTTGTATGCAAAATATTTTTGTATAATTTATAAGAAATTATTTTGGAATGAGCATGTGCGCAAAAACGTGTGTGATAGAACTTCAAACCTATCCACTATTCTTTAACAAACTATAAACTGAAAAACAAGTTACATGAAGACTTCTTGTGCTATCTTCAAGTCTTTGAGCCATCCAATGCCTTGCTAGTGCCTTCTCTTCTATGATCCTTCCTTGATGTGCAATTTGCCTTCCTTGCTTTGTGGAACTTAGAAGTTCTTGCAATAGCTAAGCGAATGGTCTCTAAACATGGTACAAACCTGAAACTTATCTTAACAAACTTGTTAGTACCAAATAGCTCATATTTGGTTTGTCATCATCAAAACACAAACAATTGGAGAGTGTAACCTCTTGGGCCAACAATCTCCCCTTTTTGATGATGACAAAACAAATAGGCTATTAACAAAAATATAGGGTAGGAGAAAACTCCCCCTCAAATTATGCTATACTTAAAACACAAGAGTATGCTCTAGATGCCAATAATTGAAATGATGCACCAATTATTGAAACCAATTAAAACAAATATATATAAAACACAAAAATTGCTCTTGATACAAAAATACCAAAAACAACTAAAACACAAGAATTTATTTAAAACACAAAAACTCATAAAAACAAAACAAAACAAAACATATAAATTCATATGGAACCAAGACCAAATGAACTTATTTTTGTCCATGTAAACTTATTCTCCCCCTTTTTGTCATACATCAAAAAGGGTTATGAAAAACATGTTTATTCAATAATACAAACATTAAGTTCTCCACAAATAAACGAAAATCTAGCAAAATCAAGAGGTTTAGTGAAAATATCGGCTAGTTGTAAATCCGTGGAAACATAATCAATATCTATATCACCTTTCTCAAAATGATCTCTAAGAAAGTGATATCTAATCTCAATGTGCTTGGTCTTACTATGTTGATTTGCATTTTGGTCATGTGTATAGTACTAGTATTATCACAAATATTTTTATATGATCAAAGTGCAAATCAAAATCAAGGAGAGTATGTTTCATCCAAAGGACTTGTGCACAACAAGCCCCCGCGGCAACATACTCCGCCTCGGCGGTGAGAGAGCTACGGAATTTTGTTTCCTAGAGGACCATGAAACAAGACAATTACCAAGAAATTGACATGTCCCACTAGTACTCTTTCTATCTACTCTACAACCTGCATAATCGGCATCCGAAAACTAGTCATTGAAAAATCTATAGTTTTTGGATACCAAAGACCCATTCCAATTGTGCCCTTAATATAACGAATAATGCGTTTTACCGCAATAAGATGAGACTCTTTAGGACACGATTGAAATCTAGCACAAAGACACACACTAAACATGATATCCGGCCTACTTGCCGTTAAATATAAAAGACTTCCTATCATGCTTCTATATAATTTAATATCAACATTTTTACCTTGTTCGTCCTTATCAAGCTTGGTTGTAGTTGCCATTGGAGTGTTGCAAGCCTTTGATCCTTCAAGCCCAAACTTCTTTACTAGCTCCTTTGCGTACTTGGCTTGGTTAATGAAGGTTCCGTCTTGCAATTGCTTGATTTGGAGTCCAAGGAAGAAATTAAGCTCACCCATGGAAGACATTTCAAACTCTAGTTGCATTACCTTTTCAAAATCCTTGCACAAAAGCTCATTAGTAAATCCAAAAATTATATCATCACATAAATTTGCACAATTAAAATATCATTCTCAACATGCTTAGTAAAAAGAGTTGTGTCTACTTTGCCTTTAATAAAATCATTTGAAATGAGAAAACTAGAAAGCCTTTCATACCAAGCTCTTGGAGCTTGTTTCAATCCATACAAAGCTTTATCAAGTTTAAAAACAAAATCGGGATGAACATGATCAATAAAACCGGGAGGTTGAGCAACATAAACTTCTTCATTAATAAAACCATTTAAAAATGCACTTTTTACATCCATTTGAAAAAGTTTAAAATTTTTAAAACATGCAAAAGCTAGTGTCATCCGTATGGCTTCAAGCCGTGCTACGGGTGCAAAGGTCTCCTCAAAGTCAATTCCCTCAACTTGAGTGTAACCTTGGGCCACTAACCTAGCTTTATTCCTAATGACATTTCCGGACTCATCCATCTTGTTTCTAAAGATCCACTTAGTACCAATTATTGGTCTATCGTGGGGCTTAGGAACAAGGTGCCAAACTTGGTTGCGCTCAAATTGATTGAGTTCCTCTTGCATGGCAAGCAACCAATATGGGTCCGTCTCGGCTTCGAGAATGCCTTTGGGTTCAAAATGAGAAATAAAAGCAAAGTTACCACATATGTCATGGAGTTTGGAGCGCGTTGTGACTCCTTTAGATGCATCACCCAAGATGAGCTCCTTAGGATGATTTGTAGCGTATCTCCAAGCTTTAGGAAGCGGTTGAGTGCTTTCCTCCTTATCCTCTTGAACTTCACCAATAGGATCTAGCTTTTCTTCTTGAGCGGGTGAGTCCTTCAAGGATAGTCTCTCCATGTCTTCACCTAGTGGTTCAATCTCTAAACATTCTCAACAATCACATTAGATTCTTCAAATTTAACATGCATGGATTCTTCAATGGTTAGTGTAGATCTATTGAAAACTCTATATGCTTTACTAGTAGAGGAATATCCAACAAAGATAGCCTCATAAGCCTTAGCATCAAATTTACCCAAATTATCCTTAGTATTTAAAACAAAACACTTGCATCCAAAAACTTTAAAATATGCAACATTTGGTTTTCTAGAATGATACATTTCAAATGATGTTTTTGAAGAATTTTTGCACAAATAAATACGATTCGATATATAGTATGCGGTGTTTACGGCCTCGGCCCATAAATATTGAGGGAGGTCATATTCACTTATCATTGTCCTAACCATCTCTTGAAGTGTTCTATTTTTCCTTTCTACAACTCCATTTTGTTGTGGAGTTCTAGGACAAGACGTTTCATGCTTAATTCCCTTTTCATCACAATAAGTCATGAAGAGTTGGTTAATAAACTCACCACCTCTATCACTTCTTATTCTTAAAATCGGAAAACCCTTTTCTTTTTTCAACTCTTTTCGAAAAATCTTAAAATGAGAAAAAGTTTGATCTTTATTTTGCAAAAAGAAAACCAAGTAAAACGGGAGAAATCATCAACCAAAACAAATGCAAATCTACTTCCTTTAAACTTTTAGTTTTAGTTGGTCCAAAGATCCATATGAATTAATTCTAAAGGCCTAGTTGACATGATATCCTTGATTGGTTTAAAGGAAGACTTGGTTTGTTTCCAAGTTGGCACGCACTACAAATGCGGTCTTTCTCAAAATCCAAGCAAGGTATACCCTTCACCAATTCCTTTGAATTAATCCTAGAGATATGGTCAAAAGATGCATGTCCTAATCTTCTATGCCAAAGCCAAGAATTTTCATCAAAAGCATTTAAGCATTTAGTAGAACAATCTAAATTAAGCATGTCAATAATATAAACATTATTATCACGAAAACCGGTAAGAATACAAACATCGGATTTAACATCAAAAATCTTGCATGAGGAATCATCAAAACAACTTTAAGTCCACGATCACAAAGTTGGCTAATGCTAAGCAATTATGTTTTAAACCATCTACTAAAACAACATTCTCTATAATAGGAGATGAACTAATTTGAATATTACCGATACCGATGATGGTGCCTTTGGAATCATCCCCGAAGGTGACGGAGCCACCTTCCATGTACCTTGATAGGGTTGTGAAGTTGTTGATGTCCCATGTCATGTGTCTTGAACAACCACTATCAAGGTACCACCGCTCCCTACGTCTTGGAGCCTTGGTGTGTACCTACATCAAACATTTTAGGACTTGATTTTGGTACCCACATTTTCTTGGGTCCATGAGGGTTAGAGCCATTAACCCAAACAAGATTATTTGAACTATGCAATTTATCATAACAAAACTTAGCTAAATGTCCATGTTTACCACAATATGTGCATCTATATACTCTACCATATCTAAATGCATAATGAGTGTGTGATTTGTGAGCATGGGCATTGTGAGCATGAGAATTCTTAGCTTGTGAAGTGTTAGCATGTGAAGTGGGCTTCTTAGAAAACATGTTCTCAAGTTTCTTGGTATTAAAGGCACAATCATTTAACACTTTTTCAAAATCATTCATTTGGATTTAAAAGAAGAAATTCTTTATTATCAACAATAGGGGTTTTACCCTTACAAGAAATCTTATAAGCATCAAATTCATTTTGAATAGAAACAAGATTTGAAGAAAGATCATCTTTTCTTTTGAAACCAAAGCAAGTTGATTTTTAAGAAAAGCAACTTCTTTTGTAATTTTAAGCATTCAAGTTTCTTATTATCATAAGTTTCAGAAAGTTCTACAAAGGCATGTACTAGAACTTCCTTACTTAGTTCATCATCTTCATCATCATGGGATTGAGGGGTTACCTTGGGTGTGTTTGCCATGAAACACATGTTAGCTTGATCCACCTCCTCTTCGGACTCGCTTTCCGAATCCCATGTTGCTTTGTAGGCTTTCTTTTCCTCCGGCTTCTTTGGCTTGAAGGAGGAAGTCATTTTCTTCTTGAACTCTGGACAATCCGCCATGATATGTCCGGGTTTGCGGCAATTGTAGCATATGATCTTCCGCTCCTCTTTACCTTCGAATCTTCTCCGGAAGTTGAACTTGTTCTTTCGGTACAACCTCTTGACATTCCGCACAAGTAGGGTTAGCTCCTCATCTTCTTCTTCGTCTTCATCATCGTCATCATTGGTGGATGAAGTCTTAAAGGCAATGGATTTCTTCTTTGAAGTAGTTGCCTCATCTCTTGCTTTCTTCTCCATCTCATGGGTCTTTAGGTTCCCAATGAGACTAATGATGTCCATCTCGTCCTTGTCGTTCAACTCCTTTAAGGTGGTGGCCTTGATCTCCCAAGATGGTGGAAGAGCCCGTATCACTTTGCGCACCTTTTGATCATTGGAGATGACGTCACCTAATGAAGAAAGACCATTTGTAATTTTAGTGAAACGAGTAATCATACAATCAATGGATTCTTCATCAAGCATTTTGAATGATTCATATTGAGACCTCAAGAGATCTATCTTAGCTCTCTTGACTTGTGAAGTCCCTTCATGTGTGACCAATAAGTGTTGCCATATCTCATAGGCGGATTGGCAATGACCTGTGTAAGGTCATCCTCATTCAAGGCGGTTAAAAGGGAGTTTTGGGCTTTTGAGTTAGCCTCATATTCTCTAAAGTTGAAGTCGGTCCAAGTGCTCTCATCTTCATTGGGTGCAACATAGGGTTTGGTCAAAGACTTAGCCACTAAACTACCTAGTGATTGCAAAAAGATAGTCATCCTAACCTTCCAAATAGGGAAGTTGAGTCCATCAAATTTAGGTGGGGTTTTAATGTTGTCGGCCATGTTTACTAGTGTATGAATGTATGAATGGAAATGTTGATTAGCAATATTTTAAGGATCTCTCTATGGATGTTAAGCCAAACCTAGAGTCCAAGTTCTGATACCAATTGAAAAGTCACCTAGAGGGGGGTGAATAGGTGACAATGCTAATCAAGGGCAAATAAAAATTTTAAAGCTACAACAATCACAAGATGAATGCTAGCAAGTAAGTATGACAATGAATATGATGAGTAAATAATAAGAGCAAGCAAAATAGAGTAAGAATTGCAAGAATGTAAACCAATCGCAAACACAAAGATATGTTATCGAGGTTCGAGCACCCAGCTCTACTCCCCGCCTTCCCAGAAGGATTCTAGCTACTTCCACTATCACAAAGATCTCAATTACAATGGAGTACCCAACTCCACAATCTCAGTACAAGAAATTTCCTTGGTAGTCAAAAGACCACAAACTCTCTCTTTCAAATATCTCTTCCCTTACAAAGGTCCTTAGAGAATATTGAGTAGGAATGAAGCTCTTTTGTGTGTAAGGAAAAGAAATTGAAATCAGAGAAAACTTTTGAAAACCCTTCAGAAATTTGAGAGAATTAAGCTCAAAACCAAGAACTTTGAAAGCCTTAAACTTTTGAATTTTTGCAAAGATTGTTGTTGTAACCATCTCTCCCCAAACACCCCTATTTATAGGAGAGGGCTAGGGTTTAGGGATAAAACATATTTACTGATGTTTAGGAGGTAATTAGATCAAAATATATCCTTAAACGGATTTTTAAATACAAAAGACAAAAATAAACAGCACTTAAAAATCTGCCCGTTACTGTTCAAACGGTCGGATCGGTCGACCGGGCCGGTCGACCGGTAGTATAAAAATTTGACCGTTACAGGCTATCGGTCGACTGACCCGGTCGACTGATACAAACTGTGACAAAAAATAAATAGTCCGGTCGACCGCCCCGGTCGACCGACAGACGTGCACACGGATACGTGCATCTGCCAGGACTTCGGTCGACTGGTCCGGTCGACCGGACCAGACTGACATAGGCTCAGTCGACCGACCCGGTCGACCGGATCAGGTCAAAAAGCCAAATTTAAAAAGAATTAAAAGAGGATTTTGATTTTATCAAAAATACTTTTGAACAGGGATTAGTATAAAACACAAACATATATCTGTAGGCAAAATCTTGTATGCAAAATATTTTTGTATAATTTATAAGAAATTATTTTGGAATGAGCATGTGCGCAAAAACGTGTGTGATAGAGCTTCAAACCTATCCACTATTCTTTAACAAACTATAAACTGAAAAACAAGTTACATGAAGACTTCTTGTGCTATCTTCAAGTCTTTGAGCCATCCAATGCCTTGCTAGTGCCTTCTCTTCTATGATCCTTCCTTGATGTGCAATTTGCCTTCCTTACTTTGTGGAACTTAGAAGTTCTTGCAATAGCTAAGCGAATGGTCTCTAAACATGGTACAAACCTGAAACTTATCTTAACAAACTTGTTAGTACCAAATAGCTCATATTTGGTTTGTCATCATCAAAACACAAAACAATTGGAGAGTGTAACCTCTTGGGCCAACAGTTGTCTAGTGGTGCCGTAATAGAATGAACATGCTAGTAGTGACGTGATAGAAGGGAACATGCAGATGACATATGTAATCTAATCACAATACGATGTTGTGCATATACAATAATGATATCTGCTATACAGAAAATAGGATATAGGCAATGCAGGACATGCGTAGTATGCCACCACAGAAAGTGTAACATGTACCATGTAAAGTAACAAGTATACATGTAACAGGATATCGGATAAATTCTCATGAACAGTAAGAAGTACAACTAAAAAAGAGTATACATGTATCAGGTAAGTCATGATATTTATACAATAGTAGCAATCAGTACCACTTGGTATTGTAATCAATCTCTTCCAGTGTCCCATACCACTGGCAGTTCATACTGGAGCCCGCACTCCAGTCGAACCCATCCGGACATGGCCTACGGGTACCATTATCCAAACGAGAGAGTGACCAAATAACAAGTGTTCCCGACGTTACTATTGTGTATACTGTTTTATTATGTTAATTGGAAACCCATGGTCGAGGAGCTCTTATCGGGTAGGTGTATCCCGTGCATACCCGGGAATACGGCCTTAACAAACCCCTGGCTGCTGAGACCAGGGCCCTCCGCTAAGAGGGGAACAATAATCAAGTAACGGGAGCTCATGGAGCAATTGGTAGGTAGCACTACCGTCCCCTGCAGTGGGACTAACAATATGGATCCAGTACATCACCCGATAAGATCTAATCAACCGTCAACTCTCCCCCATACCCAAGTTAGTTTTATGATCTGATATTTAAAGTATACAAAGTAACAAGAACAAATACAGTACATGATACGGGTAACATGATAACAGGACCTGAGCTCTGTTGATAGCCTAGAACAATATAACGGGAAACGGGAACAATATAACGGGAAACGGGAACAATAGATGTGGGATTCCACATATCGCATATCAACAGTTTTCATGTCCAGTAACGGGAATATCCATATCAGTAACAAGAAACAATTATCTAACATGATTACGGTAACATGTAACAATAATACATGTAATATGAACGGGAATCCATATGACAAGAAGATAGAAACAACACATGCATGTACACTTGTGCGGTGAGCATATGTAGCTGTGCTGTCTGTGTAACAAGTATCAGTGAAGTGGAGCATTTATATATCGGTGGGACATGAATACGAAATAAGAGAGTGACGTGTCATAGTAGCTGTGCAAAACAGTGGTCAGTGTCTAATATCATGTACTGTAAACTACAGTATCCGTGTAATGATGAGAATAATAATATGTAAATGTGGTACATATCCGTGTACTCGTGGAACATAGATGTGTAGCCATCATCCATGTAACATATATGCGTAGTACTAGTACATATAATAATAGTAGTCCGTGTCTCGTGTAATACCATGTCCTGTGAAGTACAGTAACTGTGTCTAGTGACAGTGTGGTGTCATAGCGTATCTGTGGATCTGTACATGTGTAACGTAACTGTGATACAATACATGTCATAATCGTGTCCAAGATATGGTGAAATAGTGGCCCGGATGTCAGTGGTACATGAACATGACCTAAATAGACAGCCAGTGTCACACTCAACGTCTTTTAGTTATCAGACATAGTCTAAATACAATGTTTATGACAGTGTTTTAATATTGTTTACAATTTAGTAAATATGAACAATGGGGAGTTACCGATAATCATGTTTTATGTCAATAAAGCAACCAAGTTCCATTAATCTACTAACAAGACAATTTATAAAATAAAAACACTCACAAACTAGCCATGGGAAGGTAGCTCTCTTTCCACGATCGCAACGGATCCAAAATCGTTCAAATCGAAGTCCGGATGCTCCAGTTATCGCCCGAACGCTAAAAGTAATAAAGAGAGGGTAAATATGTAATAAAAATATTTAAATGCAAATAATCAATAGTAGCAGGGGGTTTTCTGGAAAGTTACTTTTATTGGGTTCTGGATGCGGGTTTGGTGAGATAACGGGTAGGTTTAGATTCAATACCCAAACCATAACTTAAGTTATTGGGTAATTGGGTTAACGGGTTGAGGGGGGATTATTGGGTTTCCTAGTGAACCCAATAGGCTTATTGGGTTTGGGTTCTACCCAAACCCCATAAGGAACCATAGCAGCTGCTGCTCCTGCGCGGGCCGGCCGGCCAGCCCAGCTGGCCGGCGGCAGGGGGAAGCCCGCCGGCGGCGCGGCGGCGCTCTAGGCCGCAGAGCGAGGAAGGAAAAGTGAGGGTGAGAGAGATGTGTGAGAGAGGGAGAGCCAGGTTAAGGGGGCGGCGCCCATGGCCGGGCTGGGGCGCGGCCGCTGGCCGGGCACGCGCCTGCGGCGCGTGGCCGGGGGGAAGCACGGCGGTGGCGCGCCGGCCACCGGCCGTGGGCATGGGTCGGGTTCCTCTGGACGAGAGAGAGAGTGTGAGTGAGAGGGAAGAGAGAGAGAAGAAATTGTTGAGAGAGAGTGTGTGATAGAGAGAGAGAGAGTTAGGGAGAGAGAGAAAGAGAGATTGGTTTTATAAAGAAAAGAGAGAGAGAGATGGCGGTGGCTAATGGTGGTGGGAGGAATTCGCTGGAAAAAGCCAGAGAAGAGAAGAAGTGGAAAGAAAAAGAAAAGGTTAAAATAATAATATTTTATTATTATATTGGCCCAATATTCGACCAGCTCCAAACGGTGCCCAAAATTACAGAAAATAGAGAATATTATCCTGAGATGTAATATGAAAATGGTTTGCAGAAACTCAATCCGGTTTACAAATTAAAAATCTCGGAGTGTCTCGCCGATACCGGGCGACACCGGTTTGGCCGGTTTTTTGATAAATTCAGAAAAATTCCTAAAAATATCAAAACGTAGCTAATATGATTCTAATACATAAGTGGAAGCGGATTCTCAAAATACAACTTCGTTTGTGAAATAAAAATCGGAGAGCTGATTATCGGTATCAGTCGACACCGACTACGGAGATTTTCCAAAATAATCCAGAAAAATTTCAGAAAATCCTGAAAAATGTAAAATATTAGCAAATGATTTTTGAAACTGAACTCAGCTCAATCGGACTACCACGGAGGTCAAATCAACAATATACGCCGTATCGCGTATTGATACTGTGATACGTATATCAGGGAGCAGGGGGTTACAACTCCCATTGAGAACTTGACGTTGTCGTTGTTATCGTCACATCAGTTGAAGCTATAGAACCATAGCAGCCGATCCTGACCCTTGCTGTCGGCAGCAACACTACTCAGATCAAGGAGCTCATAGAGAAGAGAGAAAATGAAATTTTGTACCAAAAATACACAAATTTAGTTAAAAACTTGTAGGGTTTTATTAAGGTGGGAAAGAGTGGGGGAAGAAGAAAAAAGAGGGATGGGTGTGTTAATTAATGGGAAATTTTACTCACATCTATCATTTTTACTGTCTACACCCATCTCTAAAACTAGTATATTGTCATCAGGCGGTAGGAAACCGACCGACAGCGGCAGCGACAATGAGAGGGAGAGACGAAGGTGGAAAGGGGAGGGTAGAGCGAGAGAGAGGGGAGAAGGGAAAGGAGAGCTAGAGAGAGGTAGAAGGGGAAGAGGGAAGAGGGGAGGCAGAGGGGGGAGAATGGGGGAGATTCAGAGAGCTATAGAGAGAGGGGAAGTGCAAGAAGGGAGTTAGTGGGCGGCGAATCAGTGTAAGGGAGGGAGAGGTGGAGAGTGCGAGAGAGAGGGAAGACAGACAGAAAGATGGACGAACGAACAGACATAATTCGTGAAAGAGTCACGGGAGAAAACCTCTCTTCGATTGATTATAATAATTTTTTGAATTATAATTTTACCCATAGATGAAAAGTCTATAATACCCTCTATTTTTCACTATCATTTTCTCTCCATGGGTTTTCAACATTTTTCTTTCGTGATAGAATGGTTGAGATACGGCTCTGTTATCTCCTTCATCTTGTCAACAATCATGGCGTTGATCTCTTTGGGATTGAAAACCGGGCATTAAACAAGGATCCTGTTTTGGAGTATATGCAACTTCAGGGTGTGAGATCTTTCATAATTCACCAAGTTAAGTATCAGCTATTGTACTATCGACTTTCTAACTTTTCATCTTCACATTGTATTATTAGTAAAGGATAGTGCCATGACTAGTTGTTTTTGGATCTCCATGAGATTTTTTATATGATTCTATCACCACTTTTGGGGAACAATTTTATTAAATATTTAGATCAGATATAAGAAGTGTGCAAATAGCCAGAAACTACCCTTAAACTTTGACTTATGGAATATGATTGTTAGTATTTTTAAGTAAGCAACATAGTTACATAATCTTTCAGAAGACAATTAATACTCTAACCATTCTCCTAACTAATCTTGTTCCCTTCTCGAATGCAGTTTACTGGAGGATTTGACTCTAAGACGATGCACGCTTTCAAGGAGTTGCGGAACCTTGCTCATGTCAGAAAGAAAGCATGAATATTAGAAATCCTAAAAGAAGAGGGAGAGATAGTTAAAATACTATAGGCTTAACTTCTCAATAAGCAGTATTGTAATGCCTCGATCCCATGGGTACAGAGATGTTACTACGATGTATATACGCAGCACACACACACACACACACACACACACACACTAAGCATCAGTCAGGAAATAAATATAATATATAAAAATATTGTCAGCATTTATTGAGTACAAAAATACCTGCAAATGAGTCAATGATCTTAATAGATATGAAAACAGGGATAAATAAAGAAATAAAGACAGGATAATAAATATATCTATGAATAATATAGATGATGTCTCATGTTTGTATCCCATAAAATATCTGGTATTACGATATCTCGGATCTCTAACCTGGACATGTAAACCCAGGGTCGTCAGAAAGGGACCTAGTGAGTGGTAAAATGAAGGAAGAAATAATAGTATGCTGTAATAATATTACATATGTCACATGATTAAATCACGATAACATATGTCACATGATTAAATGACAGTGATGCATAATAAGTATACTAACAATCGGTATTATATTATGTCTGCATTCAAACATTATCAACGCCTCGTGTGTTATAACGGTGTTACCTCTTTAGTATCAAACTATATATGATTAGAATAATACAATGTAAATCAGGAAGTGTTTTACATATATATCAACTATTATATTATTAAATTACCATTAAAGCATTTATAACTATTAACACGTTTTTAATATATAATATGAGCTAAGATACAGGACTTGATTATATACTATTGAAATCAATTTGTATTATTAACAACATGTGTCAAGTCTTAATTATTTTATATTTACTATTTACACTAATAATACTAGCAACATGACAGTATAGCGATAATAAATACGAACATCTACACATGAAATAAACAGAAGACACATGAAATAAATTGAAGTAATCACGCTATAATATTTGTGATTATATAAGAATAGAGTGTGTACATAGAATACATAAAGTGTAGAGTATACATGTATAATAATATGATAATAAACATGATAATCATGATGTTTATTATAATATACACAGACAAAATATCAGGCAGAATATCATGCAGGTGGTGAACGATATTATATAATAATAACAGTCAGTATCACTTGTTATTTTAATCATTCTCTTCTAGTGTTCTATACCACTGGCAGTTCACACCGGAGCCCGTACTCCAGTGAACCCATCATAACATGGCATACGGGTACCATTATCCGAACGAGATAGTAGCCAAATAACAAGTGTTCCTGACGTCACTATTATTTATGCTGTTTTATTATGTTAATTGAAAACTTAATGGTTGAGGAGCTCTAATCGGTGAGTGTATCCCATGCATATCCGAGATCACGATTTTAAACAGACCCCTACCTACTGAGACCAGAGCCAGCCCACTAAGGCAAAACAAGTAACAGAAAATGAGAGCTCAATGAGCTATAACAGACGGTATGCAGTACTACCACGTCCCCTACAGTGGGACTAATATGGATCCATGATATCCACCCGATAAGATCTAGTCAACCGCCAAGTCTCTCCCAACCCATGTTACTTTTATCATAAATAAATTATACAGTGAATCAGTAACAATAATAATGCATGTAACATGTAATCAGATGACATGACATGTACATGCATATAACATGTGCAGGATAATAGGACATGTACATGATAACAGGAGGCATGAGATCCATAAGACATAGGACTCTAGAGGTGGCCCCACGGGGTTCAAGAGGTGGCGCCCACTATGTATGTGATGTGGCACTTTGTCCAGTGTGACACTTAGTTCCACACATCTTAGATCAGTTGTTCGTACGTCCCAGTAATAAGATTATTATATTGGTCTCAATAACAAGAAACGATCATGCAATAGAAACACAGGAATATCCATGTAACAGTAAATCACGTAACAGGAACAGTGATTCAGGTAATATAAAGATAGAAACAATTAAAGTATGTATACAAGTGAATCTAAGTAACAGTGATATAAGACCATGAAATAATAGTATTCATGTAATGATGATACAAGTATAAGAAATAATACTGTTTGATATAATAGAGCATCCGTGCAATGGTGATACTAGTATATGAAATAACAATGTCCAGTATAATAAGTATCTATAATAAATACAGTATCCAGTGTACTGGAGTGTCCGTGTAACGATGATACAAGTACATGTAATAATGATGTCCGGTGTAATAGTAATTCGTGTCACAGTGATACTAGTACATAAAATAACAGTGTCTACTGTAATAGAGTATACGTGATCAGGAGTACATGAATATGTAAGTAACATCTCATGTAGAGTGATACAAGAATGTCCAGTGTATCATTATTATTCTCATGAGTCAAGTAACAGTGACATGATAAGTTTGATCGAGATAAGGTAATTATTTACAATTATCTATCTCCAAACTCTTCACAATCATATTAAAATTATTAATTTATTTATTAATCTCAAATTTCTTTAATTTACAGTCTAATATTTACTTGATATTTAGATAATTCACTTATATTTTATATTAAAACAAAAATATAATAAATTATTATTTTATTGAATATGTTTATAGAGCATTCAAGAATATTCTAATTACAGAAGTTTACTGATAATTATAATTTATTAAATAATATTTACATTTTTTTACCGATAATCACTATTATTAGATAAAATAATCAATTAATTTCATTCAATATGATAAAATATAATTTATTAAATAAAAATATACGAGAATGTAGCTCGCTTTTCTACGATCACAACGACTCAAGAATCATCCAAATCAGACTCCGGATGGTCAAGATATTGCCCGAATACTAAAATTAATAAATAGAGGTTAAATATGTAATTTAGAGAGTTTAAAATGAAATAAATTTATTTAACAGGGGTTTTATAAATTTTACCTTTATGAGTTTAGAAGCGGGTTTGGGTTGCAAGCGAGTCGGGTTTAGATCCAATAACCTGAATCTAATAACTTAAGTGATTGGCTATAGGGTTAACGGGTTTTGCGTTTATGGGTTTTAACCCATTAAGAGAGAGAAGAAGAGAGAGAATGAGAGAGAAGAGAAGAAAGAGGGCGGCGGCGGCTGGGTCTTGCCTCGTTGGAGACGGGGTGGCCGCCCCAGGGGCGACGGCGGCTCTGCCTGGATGGCCGACAACGCACAGAGAGGGAGAAAGATATGAAGGAGGAAGAGAGTGATAGAAAGGAGAAGGAGAGAGAGTAGACATGAATGAGGAGCAGGACTGGGGTGGGGCTTGCCTGGCTTCGGCGAATGGTGACGCTCACGGCAGCGAGGCGGGGACGCGAAGGAGAAGTAAGAGGAGAGAGGGCTGCTAGTGGTGTTGGGGTTGTCCTCAAGTGGAGAAATGAGATGAGGGAGAAAGAAGGAGAAAAAAGAAAAGAGAAACAGAGGAGGAGGGGGTGGTCTCGGTGACGGGCGAGGCAACGGGAAATGGCAGCAGGGCCTACTAGAAGTCAGCGGTCATGACCACCGTCGATGGTTCAGTCCTGAGAGAGACAGAAGGTCAGGATAGAGAGATAGAGCGAGTGTAAGAGAGACTGAGACTGAGATTAATAGAGATTAATAGCGTGGAGGAGAGAGAGAGGCACTGAAATGATGCGGTGAAATAAAAAAAGAAAAGAATTGTGTAGAAGAAAGGAGAAAAAAGAAGAAATAAGTAATAGATAATGATTTTTATGTTATTATTTTAGTTGCGTCAAAATTTGACCAGTTCAGAATGGTTTTCAAAAATTATGTAAAATACTGGAGGAATAATATGAAATCAGATTAAAGAAATGTAGTTTGATTTGCAAATTAAAAATGCTGAAATCAATCAGTGACACTGGTCGACACCATATTGGCCAGATTTTTGACTAATTCAGAAAATTCTCAAAATTACGCTAACCTAGAACATATGATCTTAAAGAACAATTTGGAAGAAGATTCTAGAAATTCAATTCCATTTGTGAATTAAAAATTATAGAGTCGATTATCAGTATCGGTCGACACTGAATTCGAAGATTTTCTAAAATATTCCAGAAAATTCTGAAAAATCTAAAATATCTGAAAATAATATCTAGAGCTGAAATCGGTCATTCTGACTACCAAGAAGGTCAAATCAAATATGTATACCATTTCGAGTACTGACACTGTGACACATATATATAGGGTCGGGTGTTACACTTCCACCCACCTTACAAAAAAATTTTGTCCTGAAAATTTTAATTCAGGTGGAAGAACAATATTTTACTGATCTTGGAATCTGAATGTTATGGGTCTAGATGATCTCGCTACGCCACTCTAATATCTACCTCGAACTCTGGATTTGGTGACTAGTATCGTGAATGAAAGATAGAGATTGAAACTAAAAGATTGAAAGAAAGCGAAAAGGAATCAAAATACTCCGGATGACAACTGAAATTAGAGAATGATAAGAGCCAATGAATGGATTTTTAAAGAGATTGTATTCTTATTCTCATAGCTCAAATCTCTAAATCCAGATTCAGATTAATTCTAATCTGAATCTGATTGTACTGTAGGTAAGGGCCCGACTTTTGATATAGATGGTTACCCACATTTGGTGCAAATCTATGCTCTGATATCACCCTGTAATGTCCCGATCTCACGGGTACAGAGATGTTACTGCGACGTAAATACGCAGGGCGAAAATACCCTCATATATATACACTAAGCATGAGTAAAAGGAATAAATATAATTTACAAAAATATTGCCAATATTTAATGAGTACAATAATACCTACAAATGAGTCTGTGATAATAATAGATATGAAACCAGGGATAAATAAAGAAATAAAGACAAAATAATAAAGATACATATAAATAATATAGATGACGCCTCCTATTTGTGTTCCGTGAAATATTAGGTACTATGATATCTCGGATCTCCAACCTGGGCAAGAAATTCAAGATCGTCAGAAAGTGACCTAGTGAGTGGTAAAATGAAAGAAGAAATAATAGTATACTATAATAATATTACAATCACGATAACATATATCACATGAGTAAATGACAGTGATACATAATAATTATATTAACAATCTGTATATATATTATATCTGCATTAAAACATTATCAATGCCTAAGTATGTTATAACGGTGTTACCTCTTCACTATCAAACTATATATGATTAGAACAATACAATGTAAATCAGGAAGTGTTTCACATATATACTATTATCAACTATTGTATTATTATATTGTCATTAAAGCATTTATAACTATTAACATATTTTTAATATGTAATATGAGCTAAGATACAAGACTTGATTATATAATATTGAAATCAATTTGTATTATTAACATGTGTCAAGTCTTAATTATTTTATACTTACTATTTACACTAATAGTAATAGTAACATGACAGTATAGTGATAATAAATACGAACATCTACATATGAAATAAACAGAAGTAATCACGCTATAGTGTTGCGATTATATAAGAATAGAGTGTCTACATAGAATACATGAGGTGTTGAGGTACATGTATAATAACATGATAACAAACACAATAATCATGATATTTATCACAATATACACAGACAAGATAATATGCAAAATATCATGCAAGTGGTGAATAATATTATACAATAATAATAATCAGTATCACTTGCTATTTTAATCAATCTCTTTTCAGTGTCCCATACCACTAGCAGTTCATATCGGACCCCATACTCCAGCGAACCTATCCGAATATGGCATACGGGTACCATTATCTGAACGAAAGAGTTACCAAATAATAAGTGTTCCTGACGTCACTATTGTTTAAGCTGTTTTATTACGTTAATTGAAAACTTAATGGTCGAGGAGCTCTAATCGGGTGAGTGTATTCCGTGCATACCCGAAATCACAACCCTAAATAGAACCCTAGCTGCTGAGACCAGGGCCAACCTGCTAAGGCGAAAAAGTAAAGGAAGGGAGCTTAATAAGCTATAACAGACGATAGCCAGCACTACAACGTCTTCTGCGGTGGGACTAATATGGATCCATGACATGTATCTGATAAGATCAAGTCAACCATCTAGTCTCTTCCAATCCCATGTTACTTTTATCATAAATAAATTATATAGTGAATCAGTAACAATAATAGTGTACGTAACATGTAACGGGATGATTGGACATGTACATGCATGTAACATGTAACTGGATGACAGGGCATGTACATGCATATAACAGAATTAGTATATTGGTCTCAGTAATAAGAAACAATCATGTAACAGGAATACAGAATATCCATGTAATAGTAAATCATGTAACGTGTGACTGCCTGAGCACGCCAATTGGCTTTATCATATGTACTCGCGGGGTTGCATCTGACAACCCTGGATCCTCATGTCCAGATCTTGCTGTAGCTGATCAGAGTGCACAGCGGATCTTTCCGTGGCGATTGGAGTGCAGCAGAAGCTTGAACATCGTCGTAGCTCTTCTCTTGATTGGCTCTCGAGGCCCCTCTTTCTGCTCGTGAGCACCTCTCAGTTTTTATTATGTATATCTCTTCATATAATGTACTTCTGTATTTTTTGGTGACGTAATATTCCTATAATATTGTATCACTCTCTGTGATAACCATGTACTTGTACTTTTCTGTTGGAATGTATATTACCACTGTGTTTTCACACTCTGATTCTTACCTATACTGATTCTTAGTGTAACACCCCGCTCCCAGAATACGTACTTAGTTGCGTATTCAGATTTTTCGATCGTATTTTTTGAATTACTTCCTGTATTTATTTTGTATTATGAATTATTTATATGAACGTTTGTCTTGGATTTGGATTCGTGGACTCGGAGTCAGCCCTAGTCTGAACCGAGGGCCCGATCCTAGGGTATTACTCGATTTGGTCATTCCGGTAATCTGATTCGACCAATTTCAGTTTCAAACATTATTTTCCAATATTTTAAATTTTCTATGATTTTCTGGAATTTTCCTGAATTAAATGGAAAATCTTCAAACCGGTGTCGACCAGCACCGCTGACCGACTTCTAGATTTTTAATTTACAAATGAAGTCATATTTTGAGAAACCGCTTTCACCTATTTTCTTAGAATAATATTTACTATCTTAATTCATTTTCTGGGTATTTTTCAGAATTTATCGGATTTCTGCCAGATTCGGTGCCGACCGATATTGGTGGCAGATTTCAGGATTTTTAATTTAAAAACTATAAAGTATTTCTTAAAACGGCTTTCACCATGAGTCTTAAAATAATATTCTTGATTTTTGAGAATTTTTGCGGGTCGTTCCGAGATACTTGATTTCGGGACGATTTCGGTATTTTCCCGAAAGTTTTCCGCATCCGCAACTGAATCCCGGGAATCCGCCACTATGATTATTTTTACTTTTTCTTCCAAGAAAATATCTTCCTCTTTTCATTTTCTTTTCCTTTTTCCTTTTTCTTTCCTTCTTTTTCCTTCCACCAAATTCTCCAAAATATCTCCTCCAAAAATATCTTCTCCATAATATCTTTCCCTCCAAAAATATCTTCTCCAAAATATCCCAAACACTCAAACTCCTCTCCCATCAATTAGGTCGGCAAAGAGAGCCACCTCACCTCCCATTTTACAAATAAACCCCCTCTTTTCCATTTTTACATCATCTTCACAAATTCCAAATTCTATATAAACCTTTCCTTCTCCTTTCTCCTTCATTTTTCTCTTCTTCACCAAAACTCCAACCACCACCAATTCCTCCTTCATCTCCTCCACAATAACCACCACTACAACTTCTCCAACTCCTTACCTTCATCTTCTTCCTCCTCCATCTCCATTTAAACCACCACAACTCCAAAACTCCACCAAAGCTTCCACCTTCTCCTTTACCTTCTCCAAAATACCACCACCATCAAAAGCCTTCACCAAAACCACCACCCCTTCACCACATCAAGGCCGGCCACCTCCTTTTGGATTGGGGGCCGTGCTCCTCTTCATCATCGGCAAGGCTAAGGCCGGTACCCTCCTTTTGGATTGGGGTCGAGCTTTCTTCGTCGGTAATATCACCGTAGATCTTTCCGGTAATCGTTCGCGATTATTCCGGTGATCGATTTAGTGATATTCGGCGACAAAGATCATTTCGGACGCTTAAAGCTTCAAGCATCAGTTTTAGGCGAGTAACCTCGCTCGCCAAGACATGGACTTGTAAACTCTTTTTATTATTATTATTGTATTTTATGTCGTGCGGTGTGGCTAAACTGATTAGACACGGAGTTACCTCCTGCGTCTAGGCATTCCTTAACGCGGCCTTCGCGTTATTGTATCGTTGCGACGCAAAGCTAAAGCTCGCGTCTGTGTTCTATTTATATTGACATGACGCGGAGTTATACTCTCGTCCGCGTTCTCCTCATGACCTGATTTAAACGCAGGTCACGAGCCTCGCGTTTTGGCACCTTTGCGACGCGAACCCCGCGTTTGCTATTTCCGCGTCTGCTACTTTCGCGTCTGCTACTTTCGCGTATGCTATGCCATATCAGTGTTCTTCTTGCATTAACGCGACGCAGAAATCATGTCCGCGTCCGCGCTTTCCTCGCGTCCTGACTTGAACGCAGACCTCGCGTTTGAGGCATCTTGCGACGCGAACCCCGCGTCTGCTATTTCCTGCGTCTGGTATACTCCTACCTGACACCTACTCATGTTGTACTACCTGTTCCCGTCAAGTCCTGAATGGAACTAAGTGCCACACGGAACAAAGTGCCACATCACACTCGTGGTGGGGGCCACCTCTTGAATCCGTGGGGGCCACCTCTAGAATCCATCTCCTCAGAACAAAGTGCCACACGGAACAAAGTGCCACATCACACACCTGGTGGGGGGCACCTCTTGAATCTGTGGGGGCCACCTCTTGAATCTGTAGGAGCACCTCCTGTCTAAACCTGATTTCCTGCTATGACCCCTGTCATGATTCCTGTTATGTAATCCTGGATTCCTGATCATGTCCTGCTTACTTGATATATTATTATAATTAGACAACTTGCACCGGTTTGGGGAAACTGATGGGCCCTGATTAATCATGTTCATGGTGGCACTATCGAGTCACGCGTGGCCACATACTTGAGGGATCACCTGGCGGCCACCAGGGATTCCGTGGGTGTACTGGCACCCCTACTCCTGATTTTCATGCCGGGTATGCACACGCCCTAGACCTATTTCTATGGGATCTGCGATACTCTATTCCTGTTCGGGCGTCCATAAGTCCCGGTACCTAGCGGTACGTTCCGGCTCAGCACCGGATACTCCTGAACCGTTGTCCCGGGCATGTACGGGGCCCATCCAGAGCATGATTCATCGCACTTTATCAGTTTCCAAACAACTTGCTCTATAAGTTGTAAGTAGAAGTATGTGTAATGGGACGCATACTAAAACCTACAACTTAGACGGCCTAATTATAATAATAGTCTAATATGAAATCGTTGTGTTGTTTTGTAACTCGAGCTGTACAAGTTCAGGTTACGGTAACATGAGGTAAAGGTATATAAATGAGGGTTTCCTTGTTTGGATTATTCCTTCGAGGTACCAATCTCATGGAGCCATGACCTAAACCTGTACAATTAGATTTACTCGTAATCGGTTTTTATTCTGTTTTATCGGTTTTATATTAGCCTAGGAGATAACTAGTATTGCCCTATTTACTTTACTGCTTATCTTGTTATACCATGAATGTCACCTTCTATGCTTCTCTTGTTCTAGCATGCTTATGTCTACAAAATGGTTTTCATGCTTATAATCCAGATTCACTGATACACATGTGCTTACCCATACTCGCCATTTGGCTTTTGTATTACTACTCGCCTGGGGAGTTTCATCTGACTCCCCTGGATTCTCATGTCCAGGTCCTGGAGCCTGGAGCTAGAGGATCCTTCTTGATGAGGACCAAGCTTACTTCTGTGGAGCTGTCAGATCAGTTGTAGCTCCAGTCCTATCCTTGCACCTCCTGGTTGGCTCGCGATATCTCCAGCTATCTCGTGAGCACTCTTTTGTACTGTTCATATATGTACATCTTTTTGGTACTCTCGCATTTGCGCCTATCGGGTGATGTAATATTCAAGTAATATTGGATCACCTCTGGTGATAATTTTGTAATTGTACTCATGTGTTGGAATGTATAATGCACCACTTGCTTCCGTACTCTGATTCTTGCCTGTACTGATGCTTAGCGTATATACGTGAGGGTATTTCCGACCTTCGTATATACGTTGCAGTAACGTCTCCGTACCCGCAGGATCGGGGCGTTACAGGTTGGTATCAGAGCCTAGGCTCTCACCTCCTCAGTACGTCCAGACGGCAAATTAATGGTAATGAAATTTGCAACTGGAATGCATGAGTCCTGGTTATACAATCCAACTACAAGTGCAGAGTTATCTCTCTCTTTCTTCTGATCCATTCCTTGTATCCTGAGACCCTTCAATCTTTTCCCTTCCAGTTTCTTCTTGTTACCCACTCCAACCAACTCAAATATGGAAAGACGGGGAACACGCAATGGTCCTAGTACCTCTCAAGATGGACCCAACAGAGACAATGAAGGTATGATGAGGGTGCTTCAAGGGATGATGCAGAGCCAACAACAGCAGACAGAGCTTCTACGTCAAGGACTGTTAGTTGCACCCCGAGAACAGAGGCCAGGCAACGTGTCAGATTTTAGGAGATTACAGCCGGCAATCTTTTCGGGAACTGAGAAGCCTCTGGATGCGGAACAGTGGCTGATAGACACAACAGATCTTTTGAAGGCGGCCCGAGTTCCTGATGAGAACCAAGTTGAAGTGGCCAAAATACAACTGAGAGATGTAGCCAGAACCTGGTGGTTGGCAGAAGAAGCAACACTGGAGAAACCCATCACGTGGGACCAATTCTCAAAGGGTTTCTATGAGAGATTCTTCCCGGCAACAGCCCAAAAGGAAATGGAAGAACAATTTATCCGCCTGCAGCAGCGCAATCGGTCAGTGGATGAATATGCTGCTGAATTCTTGAGGCTCAGCAGATTTGCTCCCTACATGGTGGCAGACGAAGAAAAACGGGCTAGCCGATTTCAGCAAGGGCTGAAGATGGAGGTCCAGATGTTCCTTATTCCTCAACAACTGAAGACATA
Organism: Agave tequilana; assembly: GCA_038442645.1. Lineage (NCBI taxonomy): Eukaryota > Viridiplantae > Streptophyta > Magnoliopsida > Asparagales > Asparagaceae > Agave > Agave tequilana. The sequence continues at coordinate 81,831 of JAVJIF010018622.1, forward strand.
CTCTCAGGTTCTCTCCATTGCCCGTGAAGTGGAACGAGGATTGGAGAAGAAGAATGAAAACCAGGTGCAGAACAAGTCAGTAAAGAGACCCTTTCAGTTGATAAATGAGGGAGATACAGCTAGGACAATCAATGGTCCGATGATCAAGCGACCATTCCAACCTCCCCTTCAGCAGATGATATGTGGGTACTGCCGAAAGCCCGGACACATCCAACGCAATTGCCGAAGAGCTAATGGGCTATGTTTGGTATGTGGATCTGGAAATCACTCTATAGGTGATTGTCCATTCAAGGGGACCTATCCAATATCACCAGCATTTCCAGCACGAGCAGCACCCCTGGCACTTCCAGCTCCACCACATAAAGGAAACCCAGAGACCATTGGCCGACGAGCTCCATTCCCGCCCCAGCAGTATGATCATCCACAGAGAGGAGTAAGAACTAGAGCAGATCATGGTAGAGGTCAAGTCTACAACATGGCGGCAGAGGCATCAGAAGAAGCAGCGGCAGAATGTGAAGACCAGTATCCAGAGCAGGAACCTTAAGGATATCATCGTGGCAGCTACCCCTGATCCATTTGTATTTTGAGTTGGTAATCCTTCGTAAATATTCCACTTTATCATTCTCTCATTATAAATCCTGGTCCCTCCTGTGTTCATCTTACCCCTGTTTTGGTTTTTTCGAAGCCTTTATTTCCGCCCTTGTCCTCTTCGTGTTCAATTTACCCCTTATCGAAATTGTGAGGACGCAATTTTTTGTAAGGTGGATGGATTGTAACACCCCGCTCCCAGAATACGTACTTAGTTGCGTATTCAGATTTTTCGATCGTATTTTTTGAATTACTTCCTGTATTTATTTTGTATTATGAATTATTTATATGAACGTTTTGTCTTGGATTTGGATTCGTGGACTCGGAGTCAGCCCTAGTCTGAACCGAGGGCCCGATCCTAGGGTATTACTCGATTTGGTCATTCCGGTAATCTGATTCGACCAATTTCAGTTTCAAACATTATTTTCCAATATTTTAGATTTTCTATGATTTTCTGGAATTTTCCTGAATTAAATGGAAAATCTTCAAAACCGGTGTCGACCAGCACCGCTGACCGACTTCTAGATTTTTAATTTACAAATGAAGTCATATTTTGAGAAACCGCTTTCACCTATTTTCTTAGAATAATATTTACTATCTTAATTCATTTTCTGGGTATTTTTCAGAATTTATCGGATTTCTGCCAGATTCGGTGCCGACCGATATTGGCGGCAGATTTCAAGATTTTTAATTTAAAAACTATAAAGTATTTCTTAAAACGGCTTTCACCATGAGTCTTAAAATAATATTCTTGATTTTTGAGAATTTTTACGGGTCGTTCCGAGATACTTGATTTCGGGACGATTTCGGTATTTTCCCGAAAGTTTTCCGCATCCGCAACTGAATCCCGGGAATCCGCCACTATGATTATTTTTACTTTTTCTTCCAAGAAAATATCTTCCTCTTTTCATTTTCTTTTCCTTTTTCCTTTTTCTTTCCTTCTTTTTCCTTCCACCAAATTCTCCAAAATATCTCCTCCAAAAATATCTTCTCCATAATATCTTTCCCTCCAAAAATATCTTCTCCAAAAATATCCCAAACACTCAAACTCCTCTCCCATCAATTAGGTCGGCAAAGAGAGCCACCTCACCTCCCATTTTACAAATAAACCCCCTCTTTTCCATTTTTACATCATCTTCACAATTCCAAATTCTATATAAACCTTTCCTTCTCCTTTCTCCTTCATTTTTCTCTTCTTCACCAAAACTCCAACTGTAACGCCCCGGTCCGGAGGGTACGGGGACGTCACTGCGACGTACATACGCAGGTCAGAAATACCCTACGTATATACGCTAAGCATCAGTACAAACAAGAATCAGAGTACGACAAAGCGTAGCGTCCTTTCATATGCCAACATAAGAAGTACAAGGTACAAGGTTATCACAGAATGTGACATATATTTACATATCGCATGCATCATATATCACAACCAAACTCAAAAGTACGATTTACAAGATAATTACAAGGATGCTCACGAGCTGAAGAAAGGTCCCGCGAGCCAAAAGGAAAGTCTGGGATGACAGCAACCGAGACTAATCAGCCTGCTCGGAAAGGAAAGCCTGGTCCTCCACAGAAGGCTCCACCTCGATCCAAGGTTCGGAACCTGAACATACAAATTCAAGGGAGTCAGGACCTCCCAACAAGTAGAGCAGGTAACAGCCGAGTGGCAACAGAAACATGAACATGAGGGTTGGTACAATATCAAGAATAATCATCCAGCAAGTAAAAGGAGCATAGCATGTTATAAACGTAAGGGCATTGTATAAGCTTAGGCTACAGCTCCATGAGACCAGTACTTCGAGGGATAATCCAAACAAGGAAACCCTCATCTATATACCTTCATCTCATGTTACCGTAAATCAAGCGCATACAACAACCACAGTAACGTCTTTTATTATTATTATTATTATTATTACTCGTCTTACCCTGATATCTAGCTATGTGAACTAGCGTCCCAGCACACATAGATCCATATCCGAGTAAAGCAAGGTTGTTATTGGAAACCAGCGGGGGTATCAACGAACTATGTTTACAGTGGGTCCCGTACATACCCGGGACCACGGCCCAGGGTGTTCCGTTGCTTGGTGACGGAACCTGCCGCAAGGCGATTCAGGAGGGTCTTATGTATGCCCTTATCATGATGGTACCAGGAATGAGGGAGCCAGCTCTCCCCTCGGTCCCCTGGAGGCCCACAGGTCAGACCGGAAATTTAGTTGCACAACATACCTAATACCACTGTAAACACGAACACATATTGATAGCCGCATATTTCCCCCGACCCGATGCAACTTGTCTCATTATGATTTATTAGATGATTTATCAGATTCCGGGAATGAGCAAGAACAAGTCAGGAATGTCATGAATGCAGGTATATCAGGAGTACTGGTTCGTACTATAATGTATCACATGTGTATCAGGAGTATAGTTGTACTGTCAAGCTGTCAGGTCATCATTCCCGTTATCGTGATAATTATGAAAGTCATGTGTATCATGCCTTATGTTGATAGATAGCATGATAAGAGGTGATATTCATCAAGTAACAAGCCTCGCAAATAGCAACATAATATACATGATCCAAAGATAATGTTCATAATCAAAGAAGTAATTAACCATAATGAATAGTCAAGGTTAGTCGACTAGGAAAGACAAGTAGTCGACTCATGAAAGAGTTAGTCGACTATAGAAAGGGAACAAGTCGACTAAGAAAGCTGCGTTTTTCAGAGGAAAGTTAGTCGACTAAGGCGTTTGGGTTAGTCGACTGGTCAAGTCTGCGTCTCGAAGAGCCGCGTTTCAAGAAGCTGCGTTAGTCGACTAGGAACAGTAGGTAGTCGACTAGGGAAATCTGCGTTTTAAGGAACCGCGTTTTCAGAAGGGAAGTTAGTCGACTAGGGGAAAACACCAAGTCGACTAATAAAGTGCGTTTCAAAGAGCTGCGTTGCAGAGAAAGGCTAGTCGACTGGACGCAAGGGAGTAGTCGACTAACTATGCTGCGTTTCAGAATCAAGGGTGCGTTTCCAAAGGATTAGTCGACTGATAAATTGGTCAAGTCGACTAATGAAGTTCAAAACTGAGCAGATCCTATTATTTGAGAGCTGCGTTTCAAAGGGTTTAGTCGACTTGCGTTTGGGCCAAGTCGACTAATAGAGGTTCAGAACAGAGAACAGGTCCAAATATTCGAGGGCTGTGTTTGTTACAAACATGAAATAATATCAAGTCATGGCGAGTAGAATTACTCGCCTAAGGTGCGTCCGACGCAGAGAAACGCGGTCCCAATCCAACAGGAGGGTGCCGGTTCTCACAAGTTGATGGAAAGGGTTGTGGTTGCTTTGGAGAAGATGGAGGTGCAAGTCTAGTTCATCAAGCCAAAAACGGGATCTTGCAAACGTTGTTGCGGGGGACGAAACTATAGTCCGTTAGAAAGAGGTTGTCGAGGAAGTGAAGGTGGTACGCTTGGTGGAGGCTAAGGTGGTGCTGGTGGTGGTGGAAATGGTGGTGAAGCTTTTTGGTGAAAGTGGGTTCTTTGAGGTTCTCTTGGTGAAAGAGGTTGAAGAAGATGGTGTTTGTTGTTAAAAATGGAGGAGGAGATGGAGTAGAATGAAGTAGAGGGATTTGTGGTGGAGAAAATGGCTTTGGTGGGTGGTGGTGATAGCCGGCCAAAGAGCTTGGGGGGTTGTGGTGGCTGTTGGAGCTTGCTGGAAAAAAGATGAAGGAAAACAATGAGAGAGAAGATGGGAGTGCATTTATATAGAAGGGGGAAAACAATATAATAATTGCCATCCTCACTTCCCTCCAAAGAATGCTGCGTCTCAAGGCTGCGTCTAGGCAAAAAGAAGCCAAACGCGGGATTCAATGTTGCGTTCAGAAGAAAACACAAAGGGCTGCGTTTCAGAGAAAAGGACAAGGGCATGGTTGATTGGACTTGAGTTGCTTTAGCCCATAAGCCTTAAATGCAGCAAGGGAAGGGTCTCCGCATTTAATGATGGATCCAGTAGGCCAAAACTCGCGTTTGAGGAAGGAGAGAGAAAAATGGGAAAAAAGAGAGAAGTGAAATAATAAAATGATTTCCCGATATCTGGGAAAATACCGAGAAGTCTGGAAAGGTCCAAAAATTGAAGTGTCTCGGAAAGCTTCCCAAAAATTCATAAAAATCATAAATATTATAAAACGATTTATGGTGAAATCGGTTTTCAGAAATTCAATCCCATTTTTAAAATAAAAATCCTAGAGTCCACTATGAACGGTGTCTACACCGGATAAGCTAGATTTTTGATAAAATCTGAAAATTCTCAGAAAATGTCCGAAGGAAGAAAATATAATTTTAAGAAGGAATATGAAAGCAGAATCCATAAATTTGATTCCAATTACAAATTAAAATTCCTGGAATCAACCAGTGATGCTGGCCGACATCGGTTTTGAAGATTTACAACTTAATCCCGAAAATTTTAGAAAATCATGAAAAATCTAATATATTAAGAAATAATATTTGAAACTTAAATTAGTCAAATCTAAATACCAAACAGATCAAATCATGCAGTACTGCTATACTAGTAAATATTCAAATAGTAGAAAATAAAATAAAAAGAAATATGCTCAAAAATCAAGATACGTAACTGTGTACGTATGCAGAAGATGGGGTATTACACTCTATCCACCTTACAAAAAATTTCGTCCTCGAAATTTCAAGAAGGGGAAGATGACGATAGAGAGAATAGGAAGAAAGGGTTTTACCAACTAAGTTGTAAATAGATGGGGATATCGCTCACGAATAACGTCCTCCCGTTCCCATGTGGCTTCTCCTGGTACATGCCGATTCCAAGAAACCAATACTAGTGGTATTGCCTTACTCTTCAGGGTCTTAACACTTTTGTCCAGGATGGCCATCGGTTGCTCTACGTAAGACAGATCTGGCTGCAATTCCAATTCTGAGTGATCTAGAATGTGACTCTCATCCTTGACATACCTCCTCAACTGTGATACATGGAATACATTGTGTACTCCTTCCAAAGATGGCGGTAATGCCAAACGGTAAGACACATCTCCCACGCGATCCAAAACTTCGAATGGGCCGATGTATCTCGGACTAAGTTTACCACGAGTACCGAACCGGATTACCCCTTTTGTGGGTGATATCTTCAAAATACATGATCACCTGATTTGAATTCCAAGGGTCTTCTATTTGTGTCAGCCCAACTCTTCTGTCGGCTCTGTGCTGCCCGGAGGTGATCTCTGATAACTCGGACCTTGTCTGTTGTCTGAACTAGAATGTCTGGTCCCATAAGTCTTCTTTCGCCGACTTCGTCCCAACATATCGGTGATCTGCATTTCCTGCCATACAATGCCTCATATGGTGCCATTTTGATACTGGCCTGATAGCTGTTATTATAAGAAAATTCCACCAAATGAATGTAGTCTTCCCATGACCCTTTAAATTCTATCATGCAGGCTCGTAACATGTCTTCAAGGATCTGAATAGTCCGTTCAGATTGTCCGTCTGTCTGGGGTGATATGAAGTACTGAATTTCAGACGAGTTCCTAAATTCTCTTGGAGACTTTCCCAGAAATGAGATCGGAATCTTGTATCTCTATCTGACACGATGCTAACTGGGACTCCATGTAGACGAACTATTTCTCTCATATATTTGTCTGCCAGAACTTCTGTTGACTGACCTACTCTGAATGGTAAGAAGTGAGCTGATTTTGTGAGACGGTCAACGATCACCCATACTGCATTGTTACCCTTAGGACTGCGGGGTAGTGCTGTAACAAAATCCATGGTGATATGTTCCCACTTCCACTCGGGTATTGGTAAGGGCTGAAGGAATCCAGCTGTTCTCTGGTGTTCTATCTTTACCTGTTGGCAAACTAAGCACTTGGCCACATACTGGGCTATCTCCCTCTTCATAGCATTCCACCAAAACTTCTGTTTCAAATCTTGATACATCTTATTTCCTCCTGGGTGTATGGAATAAGCCGAACTATGTGCCTCTGCCAAAATTTTCCGTCGAACTTCTCCTTGGGGAACACAAATTCTATTACCAAAATATAATGCGTTGTCTGAATGAATACGGAGGTCAGTTCTCAATCCAGCTTCTATTTGAGCTCTGAACTTCTGCAATCTGGGGTCTTCTTTCTGAGCTTCTTTAATTTCATCCATCAGGGTTGACTGGATCTGAAAGGTCATCAACTGTCCCGTTTTATCAATTCCTTGTACTATCATTAAGTCCAGTTTTATGATATCCTGAATCAACTCCTTCTGTTGTGTGAGTCGTACTAGCATTCTATTTTCTGGCTTCCTGCTCAATGCATCTGGTACTGTGTTGACTTTACCCGGATGATACTGTAAGTCTATGTCATAATCTGCCATCAATTCAAGCCACCGTCTCTGTCTCATGTTTAATTCCTTCTGTGTGAAAATATACTTTAGACTCTTGTGATCTGTGTAGATTAACACCTTGTCTCCCAGAAGATAATGCCTCCAGATTTTCAATGCGAATATTACCGCTGCCAGCTCTAAGTCATGAGTTGGGTAATTCCTCTCATGTGGTTTCAATTGCCTAGATGCATAAGCTATGACATGACCATGCTGCATTAATACACATCCTAGGCCTTTCCGGATGCATCACTGTATATAACCATTCCTCCTGTTCCTGAGGGAGTCTTCAAGACTGGAGCTGTAATGAGTCTTTCCTTTAATTGCTCAAATGCTGTAGCACATTCCTCGGTCCATATATATTTTTCTCCTTTCCGGGTGAGCTTCGTTAACGGGGCTGCAATCTTAGAAAAGTCTTGGACGAAGCGCCTATAATATCCGGCTAATCCAATAAAACTCTTAATTTCTGTTACTGTCCTTGGAATTGGCCAGTCCTTTACCGCCTGAATTTTACTGGGGTCTACCGAAATTCCTTCTTCTGAAATTATGTGTCCAAGGAAGGCCACACTATTTAACCAGAATTCACACTTGCTTTGCTTAGCATGAAGTTGTTCCTGTTGGAGAGTCTGTAATACTAATCTCAAGTGGTCTGCATGTTCCCTGTCGTTCTTCGAGTAAATCAAGATGTCGTCTATGAAAACAACCACAAATTGATCCAAATATGATGAGAACACTCTGTTCATCAAATCCATGAAAACTGCGGGGGCATTGGTGACTCCGAAGGGCATAACTAGAAACTCATAATGGCCATAACGAGTCCTGAATGCTGTCTTCGGAACATCTTCTTTCTTTACCTTTAGCTGATGATAACCTGATTGCAAATCCAATTTTGAGAATACCCGAGCTCCATGAAGTTGGTCAAACAGATCATCAATTCTTGGTAAGGGGTACTTATTCTTGATGGTAACTTTGTTTAACTCTCTGTAGTCTATACACAATCTCTTACCACCGTCTTTCTTGTGGGCTAATAGCACTGGAGCTCCCCATGGTGAAGCACTTGGTCTAATCAATCCCTTGTCAGAATATTCTTGCAGTTGCTTCTTTAGAATCTCCAACTCAGTGGGTGCCATTCTATATGGGGCTTTGGATATCGGAGCTGTACCTGGAAGGATATCAATAGAAAACTCGATTACTCTATCGGGTGGAAGTCCTGAGATCTCCTTAAATACTTCTGGAAACTCATTCCAAACTGGCACTCTCTTCTTCTGGATCTCACCAATAGTCATCTGTGTTTTTCCCTTGTCAAGTTTGTGTTCTCCTTCAAATTGGAACTCAGGCTGAAGTGGCATTCTGAAAATGACTTTCTTGTTCCGACAATCAATGACTGCATGATATTTACTGAGCCAAGTCATGCCTAGGATTACGTCGTACCCTTTAGTATCCAGCACGAGCATATCCGCTGTTAATGTTCTGCCACACAGTTCCACCGGACAATCTACACAACCCTATTAGAGATGACTACTCCGTTACCGGTACTAATCTCCCACTGGTGGTCTAGATATTCAACAGGTATAGAGTTCAAAGCCATGAAACTATCTGATATGTAACAATGAGAAGCGCCAGAATCAAAGAGTGCTAAGACAGGTTTAGAGTGCACCATAATCTTACCTGTTACCACATCTCCAGAAGTTTCGGCCTCTTCCACTGTCAAATTGTAGGCTCGTCCTCTTCCACGACCTGCTGCATTTCTAACTCCCTCTGGACTGGGCGGTTAACTTGTAGTGGGGGAGGAGGAAGAGCTCTCCTAACCATTGGTCCTTGGTTCCTCTGTCCATCTGGCCCTGGAAGTGCTGGTAATGCTGGGTTGACCATTCCCATCCTTTTGTGGGGACAGACTTCAATTGAATGATCACGGGAACCACATATCAGACATAATCCATTTGCCCTACGGCAATTTTGTCGGGAGTGACCTGGTTTCTGGCAATAGTTACAATAAGAAAATGATTGGTTTACTGGAAAGGGGGCTGGTCGAAACGGTCGTCTCATGGCTGGAGCTCTTGCTGTTCTGAATGGACCTCCTCTCCCTGCATGTGGAAATGGCCTCTTCATGGCCTGGTTCCTTATCATGTTAGATTTCCCTTTCTCCAGTCCTCGCTCCACCTCTCGAGCTATGGTAAGGACTTGGGAATAGGTTTTCAGCTGTTGGGGCATTAAGAGGATTTGAATGTCCATTCGCAAACCCTGTTGGAACCTACTCGCCCGCTTTTCCTCATCAGCCACCATATATGGAGCAAAGCGGCTCAGCCTCAAGAACTCAGCGGCATACTCATCTACAGACCGGTTCCATTGTTGAAGTCGGATGAACTGTTCCTCCATCTCTTTCTGTGCTGTGGCGGGGAAGAATCTACTATAGAAGCTTTGGGAAAACTGGTCCCAAGTGACAGGTTTTTCTAGTCTTGCTTCTTCAGCTAGCCACCAGGTCCTGGCTACATCCTTAAGTTGAATTTTGGCGACTTCCACTTGATTTTCTTTTGGGACCCGGGCTGCGTTCAACAGATCTGTGGTGTCAACCAGCCATTGTTCAGCATCTAGTGGTTTCTCTCCTCCCGTGAATATCGCCGGTTGTAACCGCCTGAAGTCTGATACATTCCCCGGCCTTTGTTCCTTGGGAATTGCTAACTCTTGCCGAAGGAGTTCCGTCTGTTGTTGCTGATTCTCCATCATAGTCTGGATAACCCTTAGAATCTCAACATTCTCCCCCGCGGGTCCATTCGATGCTTGTCCGGCATTGTTACGACTCGTCCTTCTATCCATACTTATGTTGGTAAAAAGGAGACTGGAAACTGGAAAGATGGAAGGATTTTAGGACACAAGGAAAGGAATCAAGAAGGACTAGATAACTTGTACATTGTAGTTGGCAATGGCAAATTCCTTTAATTTGCTACTTGATTGTACTATAGGTGTGAGAGCCTAGGCTCTGATACCAACCTGTAACGCCCCGGTCCGGAGGGTACGGGGACGTCACTGCGACGTACATACGCAGGTCAGAAATACCCTACGTATATACGCTAAGCATCAGTACAAAAAAGAATCAGAGTACGACAAAGCGTAGCGTCCTTTCATATGCCAACATAAGAAGTACAAGGTACAAGGTTATCACAGAATGTGACATATATTTACATATCGCATGCATCATATATCACAACCAAACTCAAAAGTACGATTTACAAGATAATTACAAGGATGCTCACGAGCTGAAGAAAGGTCCCGCGAGCCAAAAGGAAAGTCTGGGATGACAGCAACCGAGACTAATCAGCCTGCTCGGAAAGGAAAGCCTGGTCCTCCACAGAAGGCTCCACCTCGATCCAAGGTTCGGAACCTGAACATACAAATTCAAGGGAGTCAGGACCTCCCAACAAGTAGAGCAGGTAACAGCCGAGTGGCAACAGAAACATGAACATGAGGGTTGGTACAATATCAAGAATAATCATCCAGCAAGTAAAAGGAGCATAGCATGTTATAAACGTAAGGGCATTGTATAAGCTTAGGCTACAGCTCCATGAGACCAGTACTTCGAGGGGATAATCCAAACAAGGAAACCCTCATCTATATACCTTCATCTCATGTTACCGTAAATCAAGCGCATACAACAACCACAGTAACGTCTTTTATTATTATTATTATTATTATTATTATTACTCGTCTTACCCTGATATCTAGCTATGTGAACTAGCGTCCCAGCACACATAGATCCATATCCGAGTAAAGCAAGGTTGTTATTGGAAACCAGCGGGGGTATCAACGAACTATGTTTACAGTGGGTCCCGTACATACCCGGGACCACGGCCCAGGGTGTTCCGTTGCTTGGTGACGGAACCTGCCGCAAGGCGATTCAGGAGGGTCTTATGTATGCCCTTATCATGATGGTACCAGGAATGAGGGAGCCAGCTCTCCCCTCGGTCCCCTGGAGGCCCACAGGTCAGACCGGAAATTTAGTTGCACAACATACCTAATACCACTGTAAACACGAACACATATTGATAGCCGCATATTTCCCCCGACCCGATGCAACTTGTCTCATTATGATTTATTAGATGATTTATCAGATTCCGGGAATAAGCAAGAACAAGTCAGGAATGTCATGAATGCAGGTATATCAGGAGTACTGGTTCGTACTATAATGTATCACATGTGTATCAGGAGTATAGTTGTACTGTCAAGCTGTCAGGTCATCATTCCCGTTATCGTGATAATTATGAAAGTCATGTGTATCATGCCTTATGTTGATAGATAGCATGATAAGAGGTGATATTCATCAAGTAACAAGCCTCGCAAATAGCAACATAATATACATGATCCAAAGATAATGTTCATAATCAAAGAAGTAATTAACCATAATGAATAGTCAAGGTTAGTCGACTAGGAAAGACAAGTAGTCGACTCATGAAAGAGTTAGTCGACTATAGAAAGGGAACAAGTCGACTAAGAAAGCTGCGTTTTTCAGAGGAAAGTTAGTCGACTAAGGCGTTTGGGTTAGTCGACTGGTCAAGTCTGCGTCTCGAAGAGCCGCGTTTCAAGAAGCTGCGTTAGTCGACTAGGAACAGTAGGTAGTCGACTAGGGAAATCTGCGTTTCAAGGAACCGCGTTTTCAGAAGGGAAGTTAGTCGACTAGGGGAAAACACCAAGTCGACTAATAAAGTGCGTTTCAAAGAGCTGCGTTGCAGAGAAAGGCTAGTCGACTGGACGCAAGGGAGTAGTCGACTAACTATGCTGCGTTTCAGAATCAAGGGTGCGTTTCCAAAGGATTAGTCGACTGATAAATTGGTCAAGTCGACTAATGAAGTTCAAAACTGAGCAGATCCTATTATTTGAGAGCTGCGTTTCAAAGGGGTTAGTCGACTTGCGTTTGGGCCAAGTCGACTAATAGAGGTTCAGAACAGAGAACAGGTCCAAATATTCGAGGGCTGTGTTTGTTACAAACATGAAATAATATCAAGTCATGGCGAGTAGAATTACTCGCCTAAGGTGCGTCCGACGCAGAGAAACGCGGTCCCAATCAACAGGAGGGTGCCGGTTCTCACAAGTTGATGGAAAGGGTTGTGGTTGCTTTGGAGAAGATGGAGGTGCAAGTCTAGTTCATCAAGCCAAAAACGGGATCTTGCAAACGTTGTTGCGGGGGACGAAACTATAGTCCGTTAGAAAGAGGTTGTCGAGGAAGTGAAGGTGGTACGCTTGGTGGAGGCTAAGGTGGTGCTGGTGGTGGTGGAAATGGTGGTGAAGCTTTTTGGTGAAAGTGGGTTCTTTGAGGTTCTCTTGGTGAAAGAGGTTGAAGAAGATGGTGTTTGTTGTTAAAAATGGAGGAGGAGATGGAGTAGAATGAAGTAGAGGGATTTGTGGTGGAGAAAATGGCTTTGGTGGGTGGTGGTGATGGCCGGCCAAAGAGCTTGGGGGGTTGTGGTGGCTGTTGGAGCTTGCTGGAAAAAAGATGAAGGAAAACAATGAGAGAGAAGATGGGAGTGCATTTATATAGAAGGGGGAAAACAATATAATAATTGCCATCCTCACTTCCCTCCAAAGAATGCTGCGTCTCAAGGCTGCGTCTAGGCAAAAAGAAGCCAAACGCGGGATTCAATGTTGCGTTCAGAAGAAAACGCAAAGGGCTGCGTTTCAGAGAAAAGGACAAGGGCATGGTTGATTGGACTTGAGTTGCTTTAGCCCATAAGCCTTAAATGCAGCAAGGGAAGGGTCTCCGCATTTAATGATGGATCCAGTAAGCCAAAACTCGCGTTTGAGGAAGGAGAGAGAAAAATGGGAAAAAAGAGAGAAGTGAAATAATAAAATGATTTCCCGATATCTGGGAAAATACCGAGAAGTCTGGAAAGGTCCAAAAATTGAAGTGTCTCGGAAAGCTTCCCAAAAATTCACAAAATCATAAATATTATAAAACGATTTATGGTGAAATCGGTTTTCAGAAATTCAATCCCATTTTTAAAATAAAAATCCTAGAGTCCACTATGAACGGTGTCTACACCGGATAAGCTAGATTTTTAATAAAATCTGAAAATTCCCAGAAAATGCCCGAAGGAAGAAAATATAATTTTAAGAAGGAATATGAAAGCGGAATCCATAAATTTGATTCCAATTACAAATTAAAATTCCTGGAATCAACCAGTGATGCTGGCCGACATCGGTTTTGAAGATTTACAACTTAATCCCGAAAAATTTTAGAAAATCATGAAAATCTAATATATTAAGAAATAATATTTGAAACTTAAATTAGTCAAATCTAAATACCAAACAGATCAAATCATGCAGTACTGCTATACTAGTAAATATTCAAATAGTAGAAAATAAAATAAAAAGAAATATGCTCAAAAATCAAGATACGTAACTGTGTACGTATGCAGAAGATGGGGTATTACACCAACCACCACCAATTCCTCCTTCATCTCCTCCACAACAACCACCACTACAACTTCTCCAACTCCTTACCTTCATCTTCTTCCTCCTCCATCTCCATTTAAACCACCACAACTCCAAAACTCCACCAAAGCTTCCACCTTCTCCTTTACCTTCTCCAAAAATACCACCACCATCAAAAGCCTTCACCAAAACCACCACCCCTTCACCACATCAAGGCCGGCCACCTCCTTTTGGATTGGGGGCCGTGCTCCTCTTCATCATCGTCAAGGCTAAGGCCGGTACCCTCCTTTTAGATTGGGGCCGAGCTTTCTTCGTCGGTAATATCACCGTAGATCTTTCCGGTAATCGTTCGCGATTATTCCGGTGATCGATTTAGTGATATTTGGCGACAAAGATCATTTCGGACGCTTAAAGCTTCAAGCATCAGTTTTAGGCGAGTAACCTCGCTCGCCAAGACTGGACTTGTAAACTCTTTTTATTATTATTATTGTATTTTAATGTCGTGCGGTGTGGCTAAACTGATTAGACACGGAGTTACCTCCTGCGTCTAGGCATTCCTTAACGCGGCCTTCGCGTTATTGTATCGTTGCGACGCAAAGCTAAAGCTCGCGTCTGTGTTCTATTTATATTGACATGACGCGGAGTTATACTCTCGTCCGCGTTCTCCTCATGACCTGATTTAAACGCAGGTCACGAGCCTCGCGTTTTGGCACCTTTGCGACGCGAACCCCGCGTTTGCTATTTCCGCGTCTGCTACTTTCGCGTCTGCTACTTTCGCGTATGCTATGCCCATATCAGTGTTCTTCTTGCATTAACGCGACGCAGAAATCATGTCCGCGTCCGCGCTTTCCTCGCGTCCTGACTTGAACGCAGACCTCGCGTTTGAGGCATCTTGCGACGCGAACCCCGCGTCTGCTATTTCCTGCGTCTGGTATACTCCTACCTGACACCTACTCATGTTGTACTACCTGTTCCCGTCAAGTCCTGAATGGAACTAAGTGCCACACGGAACAAAGTGCCACATCACACTCGTGGTGGGGGCCACCTCTTGAATCCGTGGGGGCCACCTCTAGAATCCATCTCCTCAGAACAAAGTGCCACACGGAACAAAGTGCCACATCACACACCTGGTGGGGGGCACCTCTTGAATCTGTGGGGGCCACCTCTTGAATCTGTAGGAGCACCTCCTGTCTAAACCTGATTTCCTGCTATGACCCCTGTCATGATTCCTGTTATGTAATCCTGGATTCCTGATCATGTCCTGCTTACTTGATATATTATTATAATTAGACAACTTGCACCGTTTGGGGGAAACTGATGGGCCCTGATTAATCATGTTCATGGTGGCACTATCGAGTCACGCGTGGCCACATACTTGAGGGATCACCTGGCGGCCACCAGGGATTCCGTGGGGTGTACTGGCACCCCTACTCCTGATTTTCATGCCGGGTATGCACACGCCCTAGACCTATTTCTATGGGATCTGCGATACTCTATTCCTGTTCGGGCGTCCATAAGTCCCGGTACCTAGCGGTACGTTCCGGCTCAGCACCGATACTCCTGAACCGTTGTCCCGGGCATGTACGGGGCCCATCTAGAGCATGATTCATCGCACTTTATCAGTTTTCAAACAACTTGCTCTATAAGTTGTAAGTAGAAGTATGTGTAATGGGACGCATACTAAAACTACAACTTAGACGGCCTAATTATAATAATAGTCTAATATGAAATCGTTGTGTTGTTTTGTAACTCGAGCTGTACAAGTTCAGGTTACGGTAACATGAGGTAAAGGTATATAAATGAGGGTTTCCTTGTTTGGATTATTCCTTCGAGGTACCAATCTCATGGAGCCATGACCTAAACCTGTACAATTAGATTTACTCGTAATCGGTTTTTATTCTGTTTTATACGGTTTTATATTAGCCTAGGAGATAACTAGTATTGCCCTATTTACTTTACTGCTTATCTTGTTATACCATGAATGTCACCTTCTATGCTTCTCTTGTTCTAGCATGCTTATGTCTACAAAATGGTTTTCATGCTTATAATCCAGATTCACTGATACACATGTGCTTACCCATACTCGCCATTTGGCTTTTGTATTACTACTCGCCTGGGGAGTTTCATCTGACTCCCCTGGATTCTCATGTCCAGGTCCTGGAGCCTGGAGCTAGAGGATCCTTCTTGCTGAGGACCAAGCTTACTTCTGTGGAGCTGTCAGATCAGTTGTAGCTCCAGTCCTATCCTTGCACCTCCTGGTTGGCTCGCGATATCTCCAGCTATCTCGTGAGCACTCTTTTGTACTGTTCATATATGTACATCTTTTGGTACTCTCGCATTTGCGCCTATCGGGTGATGTAATATTCAAGTAATATTGGATCACCTCTGGTGATAACTTTGTAATTGTACTCATGTGTTGGAATGTATAATGCACCACTTGCTTCCGTACTCTGATTCTTGCCTGTACTGATGCTTAGCGTATATACGTGAGGGTATTCCGACCTTCGTATATACGTTGCAGTAACGTCTCCGTACCCGCAGGATCGGGGCGTTACACTTAGAGTATATACGTGAGGGTATTTCTGACCTGCGTATATACGTCACAGTGACATTTCCGTACCCGCGGGATTGGGGTGTTACAGGGTTGTATCAGAGCTTAGGCTCTCACTTTAGTACAACCAATCGGCAGATTAATGTGATATTAATTTGCAATTAGAGCGCATGAGCCTTGGTTATACTTTCCAAACTACAAGTACAGAGTTTTCTATTCCTTCTTGATAATCCTCTCTTGGGTCCTGAAGTCCTTTCATCTTTTCATATTTCAGTTTCCATCACCCTTTGAACCAACTCAGACATGAAAAGACGAGGAAATAGTGACAAATCTGGCTCTTCTTGGGGTAACCCCAGTGAAGAAAATGATGGTATGGCGAGATTTTTGCAGAGTATGATGGAAACTAACAAAAGCAGACGGAGATCTTACACTAAGGGTTATTGACGACACCTTGTGAACAGAGACCAGGGAATGTGTCTGATTTCAAGAGGCTGCAACCTGCCGTGTTTTCTGGTACCGAAAGGCCATTGGATGCAGAGCAATGGATAATGGATACAACAGATCTTATGAAGGCAGCTCGAATCCCAGATG
This sequence comes from Agave tequilana, assembly GCA_038442645.1. Lineage (NCBI taxonomy): Eukaryota > Viridiplantae > Streptophyta > Magnoliopsida > Asparagales > Asparagaceae > Agave > Agave tequilana. The sequence continues at coordinate 98,354 of JAVJIF010018622.1, forward strand.
AGAACCAGGTGGAAGTGGTCAAGATACAACTCAAAGATGTGGCCAGAACTTGGTGGTAGGCGGAAGAAGCGAGATTGGAGAAACCTATTACTTGGGATCAGTTTTCGATGGGTTTCTATGAGAGGTTTTTTCCGGTAACGACTCAGAAAGAGATGGAAGAGCAGTTCATCAGGTTACAACAGTTGAACCGATCTGTGGATGATTATGCTGCTAAATTTTTGTGAGACTCAGTCGATTTGCACCCTACATGTGAGCGATGAGGAGAAGCGGGCTAGCAGGTTTCAATAGGGGTTAAAGATGGATATCCAGTTTTTTCTTATTCCTCAGCAGCTTAAGACGTATTCTCAGGTTCTCTCTATTGCCCGTGAAGTAGAACGGGGCCTGGTGAAAAGAGTAGGAGTCAAAAGCAGATTGAGTCAGCAAAACAGACATTCCAACATATGAGCCAAGAATACTCAGTCAAGCCCAATTGTGGCCCTCTAACCATTTATCCTCCCCAACCTCCTGTTCAGCCAATAGTATGCGGGTACTGCCAGAGGCCCGGACATTTACATCGGAACTGCCGAATATCAAGTGAATCTTGTTTTAAATGCGGATCCGAGAATCATTTGATGGTTGAGTGTCCGTTTAAGAGCTTATGATAACTTTCTCAGTTTGACTAGAAAATTATATCTGGAGCTGAAATTAGTTCAGTTTAACTAGCAGAAAGATCAAATTAAATACATATACCGTATCGAGTGTTGATACTATGACGCGTACACATAGGATCCCGGTGTACAGTATCATGTAATATCAGTTTATGTTTTGCTTTGTTTTGGTGCTTTGATGAAAGTATTGTCTCTGTATATTTTATAGCAAAGGCTCAAGAAAAAAGAAAGAAAAATTAGAAGCTTGTTGGGGGTAAAATTGACTGTGATATATGATTTGTTTGTGATATTTTATTTTGATGGGATTTAATGAGTAATTTTAAATCCAATTGATGATAAGATAAAAAATGATAGTAGATGTGTATAGTACAAATTATGATAACTTAAAATTGATAAGTGGGTGAAAAGAAAAAGTGGGTGTAGACAATAAAGAGGGTGAGTGTGAGTAAATTTTCTCTTAATCAATTTTAGTGAGTGTACTCATCAATAGGGGGCTGAAAAATGTAATTTAAGATAACTTTCAAGGCGATTTGTGTCACTTATTAAGGGTTGGAATTGTTAATATCATTTTTCATACTTTGGTGGGTGTCTTTATCACTATTTAGGTGCCAATATCCGTCCCCGTTTGGATGCGATTCAGTTTGATTGTTACGTGACTCATATCAAACAAAAATTCGTATGAGTTTAGTTTGACTCATATCCGCCTATAATCACTTTGGATAAGGGCCATGTAAAACTTGGGTCAGGTCTAATTCAGATTCGGGCAACTTGCAGCCAGATGCTCACCCTGCTATCAGTTCTCTTTTTTTATGCTATCAGACTCCTAGGCCCATGGAAATGGTTTGAGCTCATGAATGATTCTCGAGTATATACTCAAGGTAGGCAAGAAACTAAAATTTTCTACTAATTTAATATGGTATCAAAGCCAGGACCAATTCTCATTGGGCATGCATTTAAAATCAGTTTGACTAATTTTCTTATACCACCTTAGATTTTCATAGTTTTCTCAGCAAACCCCTACACTTTGAAAATTTAAAATAACCACCTTAAATTATTCTTAAATTCCCAATAAACCTCTTTAGTAAATAACTATATGCGAAATAATCATATGTGTTGCACTTGAAGTAGAGAACGTTCATTTAAGATTTCCTATAGTTTTTTAATAGAGGGATTTTATTGAAAATTTTAAGGATAGTTCAAGGTGGTTATTTGGGTTTTTCAAAGTTCAAGAAGTTTTCTAAGAAAACATTGAAAGTTTAAGGTGGTATTAAGAAGATCAGCCAAACAGTTTTGAAAGAAAAATATCGTTGTGTAAAAGTTCAGATTTTCACCCATAAAAACACTCGACTTGTGAGAGCGTGCTAAAATATGAAAATGTTACTCCTAATCCTCACCACAAATTCGTAGTTTTCTTGGAGTGGCAAGGACTTCAATACCCTATATGATCTTTTGTTCTTGGATTATTTTTTTAAAGACTTCTCTCTTTAACTAAAAATATACAAAAAATTGAAATAATGATAGTTTTTAAGAAATTAAAGTATATAACAAGGATACAACTATTCTCATCTAGCATGAATTAGTAACAATATTCATGTTGTTTGATTAAGTCCAGCACTAACATGGGTATGCTAGAACTTAGAAGGATACACTTGCTAAAAGAAATGATAAATTAAGAGTTAAGACTCATCACATAAACCCTTGTCTAAAAAGTACACTGCTCTTTTATTTAATTCTCCTTGAGGTGATGAGCCTTGGATGTGTCTTTTTGGATGTTTAAAGCAATGATCTATATCAATTCTCTTTTTGTAATATGAAAATTTAAATTTTATTTATGTTTTGCTATGTTTTATTTCTTTATACCATAATCTAATTATCATCTACTTCTACTTTATTTTTTTAATAGATTATTTTTTAATTAAAATTTTTGCTCAAATGTGAATTAAAAATAAAAATACATTCCATAATGATGAAATAATTAGTTGTGAATGAGAAAGACTCTTTCTTGATATATTTAGGTCAAATTTAAGTATTTATGAGATCCAAATGGCATTCTGAAAATTACTAGTTTTCTTGAAGAGAAATGAATGTGATAAATTATATTATACAACTTTTAGATTACCTATCAATGCACATTATTTTCATGTATCTTCAAGAAAGTAACCTATCCGCAATTGGTTCTCTTCTTTCTCTCTTTTGTATGCTCTTTTTTTCATCTTCTCTTCTATTTCTTCTTTTTCCTTACATTGATTTATCATGTCCTTCTCAGTGCATGGTAAACTAATGTGATGAAGAATAAATTAATATGATGGAGAATATTTTCTCTCTGACAAAAAAGTATTTTTTTACACACCCCTATATCAAATCGTAATTAGAAAAAAACTTAGCTCCATAATTTTGTTTGTTTCAGTCACTTCTGTTTTTAAACTAACCACGTGTGCTCACGTGTCAAATGCAGAAGCGCTCTTCAGTGACGAGAGGCGCAAATGCCCCAGCATTAATCACTTCGAAAAAGCGGACCGCGAAAATACTGACTGCTGGTATATATAAGAATGCGATCATGATTGCGTCCTCACAAAAAATCATATATTTAAGGATTATGACAATGATCACAGTCCTCATAGAAATGTCATATTTTTTAGTCTTTATAGAACTGTGACCATAATCACAGTCCTTGTTATGAGGATTGCGACCATGATCGCAATATTCAAAAAATATCCTATATTTGAGTCTTTATGAAGACTGTGACCATGATCGCAGTCCTAAAAGAGGACTGTGATCATGATTGCAATCCTCACAAAATACCCTATTTTTGAGTGTTTGTGAGGACCGCGATCATGTGAGCACCGCGATCATGATCACAGTCCTAAGTGATCAGGATTGCAATCCTCACAAAATGTCTTACTTCTGAGTCAGGACAACAATCATAAGTCGCACTCCTCATATCAGCATTGCCAACATCACAGACCCCTGTCCACTGTCATCAAATGACCCCTAATACTTTTCAGATTTAAATACAAACAAACTCATCGCAAGTACGACAAATGAGATTTGCAAAAAGATCAACTTGCGAATTACTCTGCGTCGGGGTCCAGGCTGAGGAGAGAGCAATGATGATGATGATGAAAAATGGTAAAAGAGAAAATAAAAATATTAAAATAAGTGATGGCTGGAAGGAATCAGTTTATGTTGATATGAATGAGGCTGTAGCGAATCAAATTATAACACTGAGTTTTTTCTAATTATGAAACAAAGTAGGTGGCTGTAGCGCAATTTCCCATGATAAAATTCACTGAATGATATCGAAATGCAATACATGACATTTTTGACTTTATATTTAATTAACCTTGCACAATAGACCAGTAATATTAAATACTTGTGCAAGTTGCATTCAATTAAATTTGCATAATTAATAAAGAGCAAACCATATATGATATGCTATAGTAAATGAAATTAGATATGGCATGCAGTTAAATAAAAACATGTCCATGTTTTCATTTATATAGGATAATCAAATCGTACTACAATACTAGTAGTTAATTGAAGAATATGTTTCATCATAAATGCTTATATATACATATCTTGTTGTTTATTATTATTTTTCTTCTTCTTATTGTTTTTAACAGCCATAAGATAAATTCAAGTTTAAAACACGATAAATCTAATATTTATATAAAATAATTGATAATTGAAGAAAAAATAATTTTGACATAGTTTGAAACTATTGTTACTCCAACACTATAACATCCCTAAATTTTCACACACCAGTTGTAGTCTATCAAGACACAATCTGGACATGAATTTTAGAGTTGTTATAATATGATGCATAACTCAGATAACTCAAATATGAATATATGGTAGGAAACAAATCATATACTCAGATATGGACAACATAAAAGATGATAACTAAACAATCAGAGTAAAAACTCTCATGGACGAAAGATACTGCCATATACCAAGAGTCTCGACATATAGAAACTAAGTCCAAGTCTAAACATATATACAACAACTAGTCAGGCTCTCACGCGCGCACACATACACACACTTTTCTTACATTAAAACTCTTAGCAATACATATACATATACATTTATATCCACACATCAATACATGAATATAACATGAAATAAACTTTTGAAATTTTCAGGGTGATACATTCACCCCACCTAAATAAGAATTTCGTCTCCGAAATTCAACTACTATGAAAATCAATAAACAAGCATATAGAATAAAAGCAATACAAGGTGGGTTAACATAATTATATACATCTTGGCTTCTAATTGCACGAAACTGGTACGTCGAAGGAATAATTCAAACAAGCAAACTCTCATATATATACCATGTGTCTCGCGCAGTTATAGGTTAAATATACATGATCTATTTAATCTAATATTTAAATACAAACAATTTTCACATCACCATACCAGATAAGTAAATCAAATCACATGCGCCCACACACGTGCCCACAAAGCCCACATGATTATCTCATACGTCTAATGCATGCAATAAATCAAACAAAGCATAAACACATCAATATCAATTGTGATGTAAACAAATAATTGATAATATAAGAATAGACTGCCCAAACATCAAGTAGATTTTAACTCGGTTGAAATCACAACATAAAAATAAAATTTTGCATACAAATATTATTAACACATTACAATCAAGCAATCATCCTCACTCAGACTCATAATACTGCAGATTCTAGATTCGAAGAATTCTAATGAATCCTATACTTGCTCCAACTTAGACACAGGTTATGAAAACCCTAGGACAATTGAACCTAGAGCTCTGATACCAACTGTAACGTTCCTAAATTTTCACACACCAATTGTAGTTTATAAGATCGCAATCAGGGCAGGAACTTTAGAGTCGTTATAATATGATAAATAACTCAGGCAGCTCAAATATGAATATATGGTAGGAAACAAATCATATACCCAGATATAGATAACATGAAAGGAGACAACTAAACAATCAGAGTAGAAACACGTCATGGGCGAAAGATACATGCCATATACCAGGGGAGTCTCGACGTATAGGAAACTAAGTCCAAGTCTAAACATATATACAACTACTCATGCTCTCAGCCTCAAGGTAAAGTATTACATATATAATACCGAAATGGATACAATATACAAAGAAGAGACTCTCTACAGAGTACTCTAACCACCTATCAACAGGAAAGACAATTACCAACGTCTCTGACACTCAGTGTCTTTACGGATACCCTATGAATAGCCTCAAAAATCATAAATCAACAGGTGTTAGAATGCCAACAAGTTTGTCTCACAAGGTTGCCCTCCGACCACAACTTTGAGGCTGACTCAGTGCTAGGTCGAGGAGGCAACAAAAGCGGTTCACATACATACAATAAACAACATGGAAAAACGTATGATAAGGTAACTATGAATGACATGAATATGCATGACATAGTACTGCATACTCGACCAATCTCTAATGATAAGATATGATAGCAAATATAATCACGTAATATTTTGGTCGAAAATCATAATGAATGGGGCCTAACTCCTAAATCATAAGCTAGTGTCATATAAGGTACAACGCCTTTATCGACAATTCAACCAAAAGTCAATAGCATAACGAGAGAGTACATACTCATTTCTTCCAACTAGTTGGCGCACTAGGTATGTCCCTCTCAAAGACGATACAACCATTTCATACAAATACCGTATAGGTGATCAGTCACATTTTCCCCCATTCACAAATATTTCATTTACGTTCCGCCCCTCCTACGAACGTTTCATTCAATTTCTCTCCCTCCTACGAATATCATTATTCGCGTTCTTTCTCTCCTATGTATAGCATCATTCACGTTCTCCTCTTTTATGAATGGAATGATTATCAACAATACAAATTAACATTCACTTGTATTTTACGACATGGATGAACAAATCAATAATTCATGAAATTAATTCACATAATCATACCAAGCATGGTGTTAAACTTTACACCAATTATAACCAATGGACTTTATAAAATAACTCTTTTATAAACTTAGCATGCTTAATACTCATGTATAATCCAACCATTAAACATATAATTAACAATATGAAAAATCTCATTTTCATATTCATAAATCCTGGGTTTCATAAAGTCTCATTTATATGGATCTAATCTACTCAATATTCATGTGAATGCATATCACCAATAAGTTGTGATCACGTAATAAACTTAATTAAATATACCATGACAATATCATAAAAATCATATTTTAACATGGTTTAAATCCTAAACATCAATATTATGAAAAGAAAGCACCAAGAGAGTGAAACATACCTTGCTAGGCAAGGGAAGAAGGTTTGAAGAGAAACTCTAAAGAGAAAGTTCATCTCTAAGTAAAGAACTCAATTTCCAAAGAAAATCCAAGCTTCACCATTGAAATCTCGTTCAAAACTCACTTTCTCTCTAGCTATTCTCTCTTTCTCTTTCTAGAGTGGGTCAGCCAAATCGGAAAGAAAGAGGATCAAAATAAAATCACCTAGAGGGGGTGAATAGGTGATAGTGCTAATCTAGAAACTAAATGCGGAAGCTAAAACAAATTTTTGTAACACATTTAATACAACCAACAAGTGTAGCCGAATTCCCCGTGAAGGACTCTGAACTAACTCCTCTTGATTCCCCTAGATAAGGGTTGAGGTGCTATATGAAGCTCTTGTGGTTAAGTACAAGTGAGGCACACACAAACAAGCCAAGCATATAAGGATGATAAGCAATATGAAATAATGCAAGGCACAACACAAGCAATAGATATGAATGATATGAATGATGCACACACAAATAAAAAGAGAGGGTTAAGAGACAATGGATCAAACGCAAACACAAAGATATGTTTCGAGCTTCGAGCCCCTAGCTCTACGTCCCCGCCTTCACCGAGAAGGATTTCTAATCCACTAAAGGAGTACCGAACTCCTCTCTCAACCTTACAATGCCACCGAGGCAAATACAACCACAATCCACCTCTACCGAAGAGGGATAAGGCCCGTGGCCAACAACCAAAACTCCACCTCACAATAGAGGGAGCAAACACAAACCTCAACCTCTACCAAGAGGGAGCAACCCAACAATGAAAAGGGTTTTTACAACAAGTGGTTTCTTTCAACCACAACAATCTCTCTTTTTCTACAAACAAATGATCCTATAGAATAGGATAGGTGATAGCTCAAGTGTGGAAAACAAAGTGTTTTGATCAAAGAAAATCTCTTGGAAAAATACCAAATGAATATAGAAATTAAGAATAAGAAACTAATTCCCAAACCTATTTTCTTTGAAAATAACAAAACACTTTAAAATAAATAAGATGGATCTTTTGGCACAAAAACTCTTTTGAAAAACTTGTTTTAAACACCAAGAAAGGAGAGAAATTTTAGCACTTAAAATCTTAGTTAAAATCTCAAAGAAATGGGGTTTATATAGGCCAAACAGAAAACTAGCCGTTAGGCTGATCTGTCAGCCTGACAGGCCTGCGGTCGACCGCCCGTCGACCACCAACGGTCTCAAATATGACCGTTGGGGCATCCCGGTCGGCCGTCCGGTCGACCGCCCAGATACAGAGAGCAAAGCTCTCTGGTCCGGTCGACCGACCGGTCGACCGGCCCATTGCCTTGCCAGACGTGCACAGACCTGTGCACGTCGGTCGACCGGCTCTGGCATACGGTCGACCGTCCCGGTCGACCGCCAAAGCCTGGCAGCCAATTTCTGGGTCAGAAAATCATGTTAAAAAATATTCTAATAAATCCATAAAATCTTGTAAAAATTCCCAAAAATAGTTTTCTCATTTTGCATTGATATATAAACATGTGATAAAGATTTCAACTCAAATATCAAGTATATGAAACCATTTTTGTGTTCTATCATTTTTATCAAAAATCAAAACATGTATTTTATCAACCTTGGATTTTTCAATACATGAATAGGATAGTCAAAATAAGTTTGTCTAAGAAGTTTAAGCATGCATGTATAGAAAGAATACATCTACTATACATATAAACCATTTAAACTTATTTTGATCAATCTATTCATGAAAACCAATATCAAAACCAAAACGTGTATGTGTATTATGCACTTGAGCATATCAACTATACTTATCTTTACACATGGATCTAAAACAAACTAAACTAAACTATGGATACCTAAGTCTTCTTGACGATCTTCCATCTCCAAGTCGACCCGATCCAAAACGTGATCCACGAGCGAGACTCCAACGAGTGCAAGGTATGATCTTGATGCTCGGGCTCTGGAATCACCATGTGAAGGCTTCAAAACTCATCTTGTTGAAGCAATCACCAACTAATATCTTGCTAAATGATCTGAAACTAAAATCACAAGATTATTAGTAAACATAACTACATGAGTTAATCATCATCAAAACTAGAGTGGAAGGCCTCTGGCCAACAATCTGTAAATCACCTAGAGGGGGGTGAATAGGTGATGGCTAATCTAATGGTCACTTAATGCCAAATGATGCGAAAGCTAAAAACAATTATGACCAAATTAATCTTTTTACGCTAAACACTTATGTATAACACAAGAGTGTAGCCGAATTCCCCGTGAAGGGCTCTGGACTAACTCCTCTAGATTCCCCTTGAATGGGTTGAGGTGCCACGTTGACTCTCTTGGTTGAATACAAGTGTTAGCAACAATCCCAAGCAAGTATATCAATTTTGCACACAATATGAATATCAAGCATGTAAAGATAAGCACAAAGTAAGCATGCAAGATATAATAAGAGACAAAGAGAGAGAGCAATCGCAAACACAAAGGTTTGTTTCGAGGTTCGAGCACACTTGCTCTACATCCCCGCCTTCGACACACGAAGGATTTTCACTAAGCAAGATCCCAATGGATCTCTCCCTGGTGCCGCAACACCTACAAGCCCTCAGACTCCCTAGTCCCGTACACACGCAAGCCCACTAGCTTGCCGAGGCCGCACCTCAAACCACGAGTTCACAACCGAACTCTAAACCACCGCGAGAAAACTTGCCCGTTTCCTCAAAGAACAAAGAAAAGATCTCTTGGTGATCTAAACACTTTGATCACCAATAAAAACTCTCACTACAACACTCCTATAAGAAGGAATAGCTCAATGGATGCTCAAGTGTTGGTGTGAGAAAAACAAGGATGAGAAAGGTGGAGAAAACTCAAAGAATCACTTTAAACACTCTTGATAAAATCTTCCTTTTGATTGGAAGTATTAGCTCTCAAATATGTGGATAAAACTCTTTTAAAAGAATGGGAAAAACTGGCTTAGAAATCTCCAAAAATCTTGGTGAAAAACAATGCCCAAACCCTCAAATTTATAGGCTGTCAAAAACTAGCCGTTGGGTCTGTCAGACCTGTTGGTCGACCGCCCGGTCGACCGCCAACGGTCAAGAATCCGACCGTTGGAGCCTCCGGTCGACAGCCCGGTCGACCCAAAAGAACAGAGAGCACTGCTCTCAGTTCCGGTCGACTGGGTCGGCAGACCGCCATCTGCCAGGTCAAGGCGTGCACGTCGTGCACGTCGGTCGACCGAGCCGGTCGACCGACTTCAGGTATAGTCGACTATACAGTCGACTTGCTGAAGCCAAAAAACAGAAATCTGGGATCAAAAGTTTGTCTTTTTGGCTCAACTAAAATCCCATAAAATACTTAAAAATCTACAAAAATAGTTTTACCAATATACTTTGATAAACAAACATGCTTGCACAAGATCAAGGAATGTTATAAAAGATTTGGACTATTTTTGTAATATGAAAATATTGGCTCAAATGAAAACTTGTATTTTCCAAAATCTTGTTTTTCCAAAACTCCTTTAAATACAAAAACTAGATATTTTGAATGCATTAAAGCATAGAGTGTATGGATATGATCCACTACACATAAGATGAAATATCTATGTTTTTGACATTAAGCTCTAAATATGGTTTTGGTTAAAACATGTTCATAAGAAATACCAAAAACAAAACATGTATTTTTCCAAAATGAAAGTCTTTTCTAAACTGAAAATTCTTTTATGAAAAGACAACCAAATCAAGAGTGTGTGTATGATATATACTTGAGCAATCTACCAACTATTCTATCCTTTACATTTTATTTAAAAATAAAAATCTTATACCTAGACACAAGTCTTGATCTTGAAGTCTTCTCATCCTCTTGACTTGGTCCAAGTGCAATCCAACGAGCTCGACTCCTCTTGAATACTTGATGTGGTCTTGATGCATAGGCTCGTGAATCAACCGGTGCTAGCTCCAAAACTTGACTTTAAATCCTTTGTTGAAGCTCCACACCTACTAAGATCTTGATCATAAATCTGACACTAATTAAACACAAGATCATTAGTACTATAACTACATGAGTTGATCATCATCAAAACTAGAGTGATGGACCTTTGGGCCAACAATCTCCCCTTTTTGATGATGACAAAACTCATGAAGTTACATATGCATGAATTAAAGTAAAGCTTCAAAGAAGCTCCCCCTTAACTCATGCATAACAAATAATAATAGATATTGAATGAAGCACATGAATATGTATGCAAGTATGGAGATAAAACAACACAAATTCTTTTTCTCCTATTTGCAATACAAAAATATATATGCATAAACATAATTCTTTTCCAAAACATGCATATAAACTCAAATACTTCTCCCCCTTTTTGTCACTCATCAACAAAGGGGTTAAAGTAAACAAAACAAATTTTCTCCCCCTTTTTGTCCTAAACAAAGAAATCAAGAAGGGGTAATACAAATCAATCAATAAAGATTTATATGCGATATACATTCATGAAGAGGAAGACGCTAAGTTAACTTCCCTACACATATGCATTACATGAAGAAGGGATGACAAGCCCTAACTCACATAACACATATTATGTAATGCATAAGAGGAGATGTGAAGCTCCCCCTACACACGTATATCATATAAAGAAGAGTTGTCAAGCTCCTCATTTATAATATACTCAACATGAATCCATATGTAAGAGAGATATTAAGCTCTCCTTGCATATAGGAAATACAAATCAAAAATTTTGAATTTTTCTTTATCAAAACAAAATTTTGAACTTTTCTCAAGAACAAATTTTGAGATAACCATAATTTTTAATTTTGATACCAATAGAAAGTAGCAATTGAAAGTATGTGATATCAACTAATCATTACAAAATCTTCAATTTTTCTTAAGTTAAAACATATTGAGATACTAATTGAAAGTAAGGTTTTAACCCAAGCTTAGCAAAATCATTGTGCTTAAAAAAATGAATCTATCTTAACTCAAGCACAAATAACAAATCATATATATGTATATAAAAGATAATACCATAGAAATTGATACTACTTGAATTTGAAAGCATACATACATATAATCAAAACATGAGTATATACAAAAAGAATAATCATATTGATACCAATTGAAATGATCCAATGATACCAATTGACATAAAGTAATATCAAGTGTATATCTCATAGAAGAATAAATAACTAGTTTAAATTAATTTGAAAAACTAGTTAAAGATCCTTCAAAAACATGAAATCATATGTTTTTCATGAATTATACTAAATACATAAAAGTTCAAGCACTCATAGTCCATAAACCTTAAAATTATCTTGTATCATAAAAGATGAGTGTTCAAAGGTTATGTAAATGGTATTTTCATGAAATAGACAATGAAGCATGATTCTCATTTTTATTGATCAAAACATGAAATTTTATTTTCATTAAAACAAATCATGAAAATTTTATTTTTCATCTAAAACACAAACTTCTAGGTATATGTATGATTCATCCAAATCTAACAATATACATACATATCCCGAAAATAAAAGAGTCTATTAAGTGTATTTGCATGAAGGCAAAACTCATGGGGTATACATGTATATTTATTAGATTTGAATAAAAATAACATATACATGAAGTAAAATCCTAGAATTTGGCAAAGCATGTATAAATGAGAGAATCATCAAAACTAGTTTATACATATGCATATAGTGGGTACAAATGAGCATGAAGTGCAAAAGTATATAAAACAAATGTAGCTCACTATTTGTACATGTATAATACAAGTTTTGATATAAACTACATCTAAGCATGGTATTACCACATGAAGCACATACAACACAAAATATGAACATGCTATGAATATTATGAATGAGCAAGCATGAACATAAATAAAATAGGAGTTTAGGAATTGTTACCAACTCCAAAGCTCCAACCATGGTGGTTGTCCCACCAATCTTCCTTGATAGCGATGCATTCAAAGTGTGTCCATCAAGTCCATATGCATCCACTACCAAGGCACCAAATCTCTCACGTTTTGTGAGAGCCCTCACCTACATCAAATACACAAGGTGGGGATTTTGGTACCCATATTTTCTTGGGTCCTTTGGGGTTAGTCTTGTAAGGAACCCAAAAATTTTTATTATTAGCAAAATTAAAATGATGCAACTTGTCAAAATAAAACTTTGCTAAATGGCCTTTGTGGCCACAATGTGTACATGTGTACACTTTAGTATGCTTGTGTGTGTGTGTGTGATCATGGTGTGCAACATAAGCAAAAGCATGTGCATGAACATGTGGAGTTTGTTTCTTTGAAAACAAAGACTCCAATCTAGTGTGATTGAATGCACATGAGTTCAAAGTCGAACTCAAATTATTAATTTTATTTTTCAAAACATTAATCTCACTAGTGGTGGCATGTAAAGCATGGTGAAATATAGAATCATTTTTCTTTTTCTTATGAGAAACAAAATCTTTTTCTTTTTCAAAACTTTTCTTTTCAAAGATTTATTTTCTTGAAAAACAACTTCCTTTTGTTTTTTCACCAAATCAATTTTATCTTTCAAATAGTGTTCTCTTCACACAAATCATTTAATTTAGACATAAGGGAAACATTTTCATTTTTCAAAACATTATTTTCTTTTTCTAAGCATGCAATGCTACTTCTAAATGAATCATTTTCCTTATGCATGCAATCAAAATTCTTTTTCAAAATTTTATTTTCCTTTTTAATCATGTCATATTTCTCAAGCAATAGTTGACAAAATGTAGAAAGCTCATCATATGACATGTCTTCATCATCTAACTCGGATTCGGTGTTTACCTCAAGGGGGTTATCCCCTTGGACCATGTAGCACAAGTTGGAGGTGTTGCTTCCAACATCCGAGTCACTCCCCGCATAATATTGATCTTTTTTGCCAAGGGAGATGAGGGTATTCCATACTACAAAAACCAAATCAAGATTAGCAACCCTAGATAAATAATCATCATTTAGGGTAGATCTTAAAGCATGTAGGGCTTTTACATTAGCCTCAAAATTCTTACCATCTAAACAATATGCATTATTAGTAGTGGCAAGATAAACATGAAAACCTAGGGCTTTGAGGTACAAGACATCTTCACCTTCCATATATGGATGTTAAGAATGTCAAACATGGGTGGTGACATGAAGTCCATGGTGTGTGTATAAAAATTGTGATTAGCCTAAAAATGAGGATCTTTAACTCTAGGTTGTAAGACCCAAATCAGAGTACCAAGCTCTGATACCAATTGTAAATCACCTAGAGGGGGGGTGAATAGGTGATGGCTAATCTAATGGTCACTTAATGCCAAATGATGCGGAAGCTAAAAATAATTATGACCAAATTAATCTTTTTACGCTAAACACTTATGTATAACACACTAGTGTAGCCGAATTCCCCGTGAAGGGCTCTGGACTAACTCCTCTAGATTTTCCTTGAATGGGTTGAGGTGCCACGTTGGCTCTCTTGGTTGAATACAAGTGTTAGCAACAATCCCAAGCAAGTATATCAATTTTGCACACAATATGAATATCAAGCATGTAAAGATAAGCACAAAGTAAGCATGCAAGATATAATAAGAGACAAAGAGAGAGAGAGAGAGAGAGAGCAATCGCAAACACAAAGGGTTTGTTTCGAGGTTCGAGCACACTTGCTCTACATCCCCGCCTTCGACACACGAAGGATTTCCACTAAGCAAGATCCCAATGGATCTCTCCCTGGTGCCGCAACACCTACAAGCCCTCGACTCCCTAGTCCCGTACACACGCAAGCCCACTAGCTTGTCGAGGCCGCACCTCAAACCACGAGTTCACAACCGAACTCTAAACCACCGCGAGCACACTTGCCCGTTTCCTAAAGAACAAAGAAAAGATCTCTTGGTGATCTAAACACTTTGATCACCAATAAAAACTCTCACTACAACACTCCTATAAGAATGAATAGCTCAATGGATGCTCAAGTGTTGGTGTGAGAAAAACAAGGATGAGAAAGGTGGAGGAAAACTCAAAGAATCACTTTAAACACTCTTGATAAAATCTTCCCTTTTGATTGGAAGTATTAGCTCTCAAATATGTGGAGAAAACTCTTTTAAAAGAATGGGAAAAACTGGCTTAGAAATCTCCAAAAATCTTGGTGAAAAACAATGCCCAAACCCCCAAATTTATAGGCTGTCAAAAACTAGCCGTTGGGGTCTGTCAGACCTGTTGGTCGACCGCCCGGTCGACCGCCAACGGTCAAGAATCCGACCGTTGGAGCCTCCGGTCGACAGCCCGGTCGACCCAAAAGAACAGAGAGCACTGCTCTCAGTTCCGGTCGACTGGGTCGGCAGACCGGCCATCTGCCAGGTCAAGGCGTGCACGTCGTGCACGTCGGTCGACCGAGCCGGTCGACCGACTTCAGGTATAGTCGACTATACAGTCGACTTGCTGAAGCCAAAAACAGAAATCTGGGATCAAAAAGTTTGTCTTTTTGGCTCAACTAAAATCCCATAAAATACTTAAAAATCTACAAAAATAGTTTTACCAATATACTTTGATAAACAAACATGCTTGCACAAGATCAAGGCATGTTATAAAAGATTTGGACTATTTTTGTAATATGGAAATATTGGCTCAAATGAAAACTTGTATTTTCCAAAATCTTGTTTTTCCAAAACTCCTTTAAATATAAAAACTAGATATTTTGAATACATTAAAGCATAAAGTGTATGGATATGATCCACTACACAAATAAGATGAAATATCTATGTTTTTGACATTAAGCTCTAAATATGATTTTTGTTAAAACATGTTCATAAGAAATACCAAAAACCAAACATGTATTTTTCCAAATGAAAGTCTTTTCTAAACTGAAAATTCTTTTATGAAAAGACAACCAAATCAAGAGTGTGTGTATGATATATACTTGAGCAATCCACCAACTATTCTATCATTTACATTTTATCTAAAAATAAAAATCTTATACCTAGACACAAGTCTTGATCTTGAAGTCTTCCCTTGAAGTCTTCTCATCCTCTTGACTTGGTCGAAGTGCAATCCAACGAGCTCGACTCCTCTTGAGTACTTGATGTGGTCTTGATGCATAGGCTCGTGAATCAACCGGTGCTAGCTACAAAACTTGACTTTAAATCCTTTGTTGAAGCTCCACACCTACTAAGATCTTGATCATAAATCTGACACTAATTAAACACAAGATCATTAGTACTATAACTACATGAGTTGATCATCATCAAAACTAGAGTGATGGACCTTTGGGCCAACACAATCTCCCCCTTTTTGATGATGACAAAACTCATTGATTATATATGTATGGATTAAAGTCAAGCTTCAAAGAAACTCCCCCTTAACTCATGCATAGCAATAAACAAATAAATATGCAATAAAAGCTCATAACCATGTATGCATAGACATGCATAAAATAAGGTACCAAATACAAAAACATGCTCTTGATACCAATGAAATTTTCAAAAACAAAACATGCTCTAGATAACAATTAAACTTAATATATGCAAAACTATAAATATGCATATAAAACTCTCAAATAATTCTCCCCCTTTTTGTCAATCATAAATAAAGGGGTCCAAGTAAAAACAAGACATTTTTCTCACCCTTTTTGTTCGAAATAAAGAATCAACAAAGGGGTCAAAAACAATAAAACAATGTTCTCCCCCTTTTTGTCTAAAACAAAAAGAATATCAATAAGGGGTTACAATCAATTAAGATATCAATTTAAAAATATGTCAAAGATAGCATCTTGATACCAATTGAAAGTGAACATAGATCAATAAATGGTATATGCGATATACATTCATGAAGAGGAAGATGTGAAGCTTCCCTACATAGATACATTACATGAAGGAGGGATGACAAGCCCTAATTCACATAACGTATACTATGCAATGCATAAGAGGAGATGTGAATCTCCCCCTACATACGTGTATCGCATAAAGAAGAGTTGTCAAGCTCCTATATATAAGATACACTCAACATAAATCTATATGTAGAAGAGATGTTAAGCTCTCCTTGCATATATGCAATCATATCAAAACATTTTTGACATTTCTTATTAAAACATTTTGAATTTTCTCAATAAAATAAATTTGATACCAATTAAGAAATATGTCAATGAAGTGCCTCTTGATACCAATTGAAAAAAAATGAAAACAACATCTTGATACCAATTGAAATAATTGTTTATTTTAAACATATGATATCAATTGAAATTATACATTATAAACATTGAATTCCTATAAATCTTGATACCAATTGAAATTATTAATCTTTAAAAGCAAATAATACCAAAATGAAAATTTAATATTTTCTATCATGAAGCAAGGGAGTGGAAATCAAATACCAATTGAAATATGAAATACAAATTTCTCCCCCTTTATGAAATACCAAAAGAAACATTGCATAAGCTTGTATATGAATACCAATTGAAAACTAATCAATTGAAACAAAATTGAAACTCAAGCTTAGCATAAACACAAACATATATATGTATGAAAAAATAGATACCAATTGAAATTGATATTCTTTGAAATGCAAGCATACATATACGAAAATATATGAGTATACAATAAAATCAAATTGATACCAATTGAAAGAATCCAATGATACCAATTGAAACCACAATAATCTCAAATGTATATCACATATTCCTAACCTCCCAACACATGCTTATGTTTAAAAAATTTTCAATGTAAAGCATACACAAGGCATGGTCTCCCAACCAACCGCCCGTGGAAGGTAGGGGTTTTCAAAAATAGATTTGAAGATATAGTTTGTTTTGAAAATCGCTACCATAATGAAGAATACGAATTAGTTAAATGGAAAAACTTGTTAACTAGTACGAAATCCTTCAAGAAAGGAATAAAAACAATTTATTTTTCATAAAAACATGAAATTCACATAATAGCTAACACTCATAATCAATGAAGTATAATATAACTCATGAAAATAAAACATTGGTAAATAATAAATGTGAGTGTACAAATAAAATGTGAAGATCATAATCATGAAAGATGGACAATAAGCTCAATATTTCTTGAAACATGAAAACATGAAAATCATCAAAACTATTTAATCTTCAAGGCATATGTATGTCTTATACAAACTAAAATATATATACATATCCTAAATACAACGAGTCCACAAATGTATATGCATGAAGGCACGTGGCTCAAAAGGATGTATATGTATAACAATAATTTGGATAAAATGGACATATACATGAAGTTAAACACGAAATCATAAAACATGACAAAAATGGGAATACAAGTTTAAAATACATGAATCATCAAAACTAGACTATACCAGCACATCTAATGGGTTCAAATAAGCATTCAAGCTCAAACATATATAGATTTATTTGTGGCCCACTATATGTACAAGTATATACCAAGTTTTAATGAAAACTAACATCTAAATATGTAATCAACGCATGAAGCACAAAACGGGATATAAATCATCATGAAGAAACATAAACATGATTATTAAGAAAATCCACATGTTATTAAAGCTATGATAAACATGATAGCTAAACAAAGGTGAGAACACTAAAATAATGGTCCATATCAAACATGGGTGTCTCAAAGGCTATACATGCATGTCAAGAGTCTAATAATCATGGCATTTTCATAATGATCATATAAACAACAAAACATGCTACAAATAATGAACATGAAAAGCATGCATAAATAAATAAGGAGTAAGAGACCGTTACCAAAACCTATAAGGCAACTTCTCCATGTCTCCAAAACATGGTGGTCTTCCCACCAAACCTTCCCTTGAAAGTGATGCATCTAAATAATCCTCATGAAGCTCGGAACGCATCCACTCCAAGGTACCGATACTCTCACGTCATGCGAGAGCCCACTCCTACATCAAATACAAGAGGGGTGATCTTTGGTACCCATATCTTTTTGGGTCCATGGGGGTTAGTCCCTTCTCTAACCCAAACAAATTTATTTTCTAAATTAACATCATGTATTCTATCATAGCAAAATTTAGAAAGGTGGCCCTTACGTCCACAATGTGTACAAGTATACACATGAGCATACATAGTGTGATGGGTGTGTCCGTGAGGAGCATGTGTATGCCGTGGAGGGTGTGCATGAAAGATGGAACTTGTTTCTTTCGAAACAAAGTTTCCAAACGTGTATGGATCTTGGCACATTGGCTCAAGGTGGAGCCCAAACAATCCACTCTCTTCTTTAACAAACAAAAATCATTATTGATCCTAGAAGAAGAGGTGCATGCAATAGTTATGCTAGGTGAAGCTACACTAGCATGGCAAACATGAGCATCAATCTAATTTTTCAAAGATTTATTTTTATTTAAACAAATTTCTAACTCTTTTGAAATAAAATCAATTTCTCTTTTTAAAGAATCATTTTCTTTTAAAACAAAATCAATTTTTGAAGTTAGAACTTTATTTTTCTTCAAAACATCACAATCATTTTTATTCTTCAAAAATTTATTTTCTTTTAGTGCAAGTTCAAGTTGAGATTTCAATGAATCCTTTTCATTAGAAATCTCCTCTTTCTCTTGCAAAAAATGTCAAGTCTAGAAATCAAATTTTTATTTTCATTGTTAAGGCCTAGACTTTTCGTTTTTAAAATGTTATATTTTTCAATTAATTTTTCACAAACAATGGATAGTTCTTCATTTAAAGTGTTGGGATCAACATGCTCATCACAAGAAGAACTAGAATCAAAGCTATCTAGTTGAGATTCCGATTGTACCTCAAGGGAGTCATTCCCTTGGAGCATGTAGCATTGTGAGTCGGATTCTCCACTAGACTCCTCCGGTTGATTTGGCATTTGAAGCTTGAAGGTGGATGTGGTTGTCAACTTGTTCCACACTGCAAAGGCGGAATCAATGTTAGAAACAAGCATAAGATAATCTTTAGATAGCGTGCTTCTAATGGCCTCAAGGGCTTGTGCATTGGCCCCTATATGCTTGCTATCACTAAGGTAGGATTCCTTGGTGATGGCAAGGTGAACCTTATATCTTAGGGTTTGTAGGTAAATGGACATCATAGTCTTCCAAACAACAATGTTGGAAGGGTCAAACATAGGTGGGGTCATGAAGTCCATGGGTGTCAACTATATGTGTGCAAACAAATGAAATGTGCAAGCAAACAAATGTGCAAATGCAAATGGTAGATTAGCAAATAAGGATCTCACTCCTAGGTTGTTAAACCTAAAGTATCAGGAGCGTAGGCTCTGATACCAATTGAAATCACTTAGAGGGGGGTGAATAGGTGATAGTGCTAATCTAGAAACTAAATGCGAAAGCTAAAACAAATTTTTGCAACACACTTAATACAACCAATAAGTGTAGCCGAATTCCCCGTGAAGGGCTCTGAACTAACTCCTCTTGATTTCCCTAGATTAGGGTTGAGGTGCTATATGAAGCTCTTGTGGTTGAGTACAAGTGAGGCAAACACAAACAAGCCAAGCATATAAGGATGATAAGCAATATGAAATAATGCAAGTCACAACACAAGCAAATAGATATGAATGATGCACAACACAAATAAAGAGAGAGGGTTAAGAGACAATGGATCAAACGCAAACACAAAGATATGTTTAGAGGTTCGAGCCCCTAACTCTACGTCCCCGCCTTCACCGAGAAGGATTTCTAATCCACTAAAGAGTACCGAACTCCTCTCTCAACCTTACAATGCCACCGAGGCAAATACAACCATAATCCACCTCTACCGAAGAGGGATAAGGCCCGTAGCCAACAACCAAACTCCACCTCATAATAGAGGGAGCAAACACAAACCTCAACTTCTACCAAAGAGGGAGCAACCCAACAATGAAAAGGGTTTTTACAACAAGTGGTTTCTTTCAACCACAAACAATCTCTCTTTTTCCACAAACAAATGATCCTATAGAATAGGATAGGTGATAGCTCAAGTGTGAAAAACAAAATGTTTTGATCAAAGAAAATCTCTTGGGAAAATACCAAATGAATATAGAAATTAAGAACAAGAAACTAATTCCCAAAACCTATTTTCTTTGAAAATAACAAAACACTTTAAAACAAATAAGATGGATCTTTTGGCACAAAAACTCTTTTGAAAAACTTGTTTTAAACACCAAGAAAGGAGAGAAATTTTAGCACTTAAAATCTTAGTTAAAATCCCAAAGAAATAGGGTTTATATAGGCCAAACAGAAAACTAGCCGTTAGGCTGATCTGTCAGCCTGACAGGCCTGCGGTTGACCGGCCGGTCGACCGTCAACGGTCCCAAATATGACCGTTGGGGCATCCCGGTCGACCGGCCCATTGCCTGGCCAGACGTGCACAGACCTATGCACGTCTGTCGACCGAGAGGTCGACCGCTCTGGCGTATGGTCGACCGTCCCGGTCGACCGCTAAAGCCTGGCAGCCAATTTCTGGGTCAGAAAATCATGTTAAAAATATTTCTAATAAATCCAATAAAATCTTGTAAAAATCCCCAAAAATAGTTTTTCTCATTTTGCATTGATATATAAACATGTGATAAAGATTTCAACTCAAATATCAAGCATATGAAACCATTTTTGTGTTTTATCATTTTTATCAAAACCAAAGCATGTATTTTATCAACCTTGGATTTTTCAATACATGAATAAGATAGTCAAAATAAGTTTGTCTAAGAAGTTTAAGCATGCATGTATAGAAAGAATACATCTACTATACATATAAACCATTTAAACTTATTTTGATCAATCTATTCATGAAAACCAATATCAAAACCAAAACGTGTATGTGTATTGTGCACTTGAGCATATCAACTATACTTATCTTTACACATGGATCTAAAACAAACTAAACTAAACTATGGATACCTAAGTCTTCTTGACGATCTTCCATCTTCAAGTTGACCCGATCCAAAACGTGATCCACGAGCGAGACTCCAACGAGTGTAAGGTATGATCTTGATGCTCGGGCTCTGGAATCACCATGTGAAGGCTTCAAAACTCATCTTGTTGAAGCAATCACCAACTAATATCTTGCTAAATGATCTGAAACTAAAATCACAAGATTATTAGTAAACATAACTACATGAGTTAATCATCATCAAAACTAGAGTGGAAGGCCTCTGGGCCAATACAAAAGCTAGAGTTTTGCCACTTAAAACATGAGAGAATTCAGCCCCACAACATATATATATATATATATATATATATACATATATATATATATATACATACATACATATATATATATATATACATACATACATATATATAGTTGAAAAGTCAGGGTTGAGATCCATTAGAACACAGTTCTGCCACCCAGATTAGTTAACTATTGAAACCATTAGTCGACTAATAACTAGTAAGTTGGTTGGATTAGTCGACTAGGAGAAAGAGTTAGTCGACTAATCCCTCAACAGAAATTGAAAGAAAACTGTTTTCAGCACATAGGCTAACTTTAAACTGATTTTTTGACATATTTAACAATCAAATCAGAAAAATATCATAAAAAAGATTTTGTAGCCTTTGAAGTTAGCTTTCAGATATTATTTTAATCATAATAATTAAAAATTATTTTAAAAAGTTATGATCAAAATACTGAACATATATCAGTGTAGAACTGCTATAGACAACCCGCAGTTAGTCGACTAATATGATGAGTTAGTCGAGTAGTATCTGTGGAGGCTATTAGTCGAATAATCTGAGCTACTAGTTGACTAGGCTGGATTCAGACTCAAAAATACGCATTTACTGTCTCCCTACTAGTCACTACACTGGCAATTAGTCTACTAGTATGTGCATCATTGCATCACGCCTCTAAGTAACTTGCATATACACTTATATATACATCACTACACTAAAACTCTCAATATCCTATATATATGTACACATGCATATATACACACACTTCTATACATCAAAACTGTTAGCAATACATATACATATACGTCTATATGTATATTCACACATCCATACATGAAAATAACACAAAATAAATTTTCAAAATTTTCTGAGTGTTACAGACACTCACTTCAATACCAAATCATAATTTTGGCAAATAAGATAAGTTTAGGCTAAACTCACCAAAATATTTTGTTCCATTAACAAGAGAATCAATATCATTAAGTTCTTTTGCTAAGATTTTTTCTATCTAAATGAAAAATTACAATCTACAAAAATATTTTATTAGGACATAATTATAAACTATACGTAATATCTATTCCTCTCCGAAAAATGCAGTAAACGGATCTTTATGAAGCATATATATAAACCAATGAAGTGAAATCTTTTAGATAATAAATAGTATGTGTGCCGTAATAAGAGAATTCAACTATAATTAACCTTTAATTGCTCTCTTGGCCTATCTCCTCTAGTTGTTCACTCATTAAAGCTCTCCAAAAAAGGAAGAAGAAAAATATTCTAGGAAAGGATATCTGAAAGATGATAATTACCTAACAAATGTTAAAAAAAAAAAATCAAATAGTTCTTTAGAATCCTAACCAAAAATGTCTAATTTTCCATTGGAGCTAAGGTGTTACCGCTTTCATGAAAAAGACTTTAACTCATAACAATCAAGTAATAACTCTAAACTTTTGCTATCTCTTACATGGTCCTACCAATAGCAAATCCCAAATGAGCCCATACTAGACAACCCTTAAAAAAATATTATAATTTTCATTAAACTGTTTCAAAAAGCCAGAGAAAATTATTTCATTTTGTAGTTATCATTCTTAATATATAATATTAAAACATCTTCATAAAATATTTATTTTTTGTATATCGAACTAATATATTTCTACGCCAATTAAATCTCTGAGCATCTAGTATTGGCCATGAATTCTGATTTGAAATCATTATATTAGAAAGATCGTATTTGATATTCATTCGGGTCTTCTAAATAATTTTTCCAAGAAATTTTTGATTTTTGATGTATAAATTTATATAAATATACTATCTCTTGTAGTTCTCAGATAAATGTACATAAATAGTTGCGATTCTTCCCGACCAAAATAGGTAAACTTGTAATACTTAACAATCTCTTAAGATATCTAGAACCCGAATTGCGATCTCACGATACAACTAATCTTGTTAGAAATTTTAAGCTTTTTTATTCTATCAGAATATAAATTTATAGAAACAAATCAACCTTTTAAGTTTTCACACTAAAATAAGTAAACTTTTAAAGTATGAAAATAATCTTTTAAGATGTCTAAAACCCTAATTCCGACACTTCCACACCTAACAAAATATTGAGGCTTCTAAAACATCTAATTTCCCTAAAACCTCCATATTTCACATGAACAGCAACACATGGTTGAAGCAAGTCTTTTCTCCAATCAAACATTTCAAATATAAATTTTAGGAGACATCTTGACCAAATGTTGCAAACTCTATGAACCAAAGATGTCAAATCTTTTTTGAGAGTACATCTTCCATTATCCACACTGTTGACCGAAGCAAAATGTGGGTGTAATCTTTTTGAATTACGGGCCTATATAGTGACATACTTCACAAGAGGTACAGCTAACAGAGGGAGAAGAGTTACGAAAATCCATCCCTCTCTCTCTCTCTCTGCTGCTGTTTTTTTAATCTCTCCCCCAAAAATCTGAGACAAGAAACAAAATATTTCTCCCCTCGTCTCCTCGTCTTCTTTCTCTAGTCTCTCTCCCTTAAAAAAAAAAAAAGCCCCAGACAAAAATCCTCAGATCAAGACAAAACTCCTTCAGAATCCCTCAGTCGCCTCAATCGCCCCTTTTCTGATCGACCCAGATCAAAATCCCCTCTTAAACCCAATATTCTTCTCATGGTTTTAAGCATGTTTTGGATCGATCCAAATGGGATTTTTCACTAACACCCCACCGTGAATTTTTCTTGGGTCTTGAAGAATTTTCATACATTTTCTGGTCCTTGTTTGAAATTTTGTTTGGTATGGGGGACTTGCAGACTTGGCTGCCTCATCAAATTGGGTTCTTGGCCGATTACAATCCGCCGGCGGCGGCGGCGGCGGCTGCCCATTCTGTGAATCCTCTGCCGTCGGAGATTGGAGAGGAGAGCTGGCGGCTGGCGGAGAGGGCCACAGCGGGGGTGATTGAGAATATTCGGGCGACCCTCGTCTCGGAGAGGAAGAGGCAGGAAGTAGTTGATTATGTGCAGAAGTTGATCAGATACCGTCTTAACTGCGAGGTGAAAATTTGATCTTTATTGACTTCTCAATTGTATATCTTGTTAATTTTACTATCGATACAACTTTGCATGTAGTTAGTTCTTTGTTTGTTATCCCGGACGAATTATTTGTGTGATTGTTATATACGGGCATTGCTTGCTTTTAGTTCTTGGTATGTGGTAAAAAAGAAAATTTTGGTCCAAGGGTTCATGAGAAAGGTGAAAAAGAAACTGATATTGCTTTGCAATTCGATTATTTCACTTTTGTTGTAAGTTAATATAGCTATAAGTTTGCGGGCAGGTTGTTGTTTGTTAGTGTAGGGTTTAATATTTGATTCTACTTTGATTTATTGCTTGCCTTGTTTATAAATTTGTGTCCTAAACGCACAAATTCTATGATATGTCGTCAATGTGTCTTTCTTTCTTTCTTCATCCCCCCCCCCCCCCCCCCCCCCCCCCACAAAAAAAAATAAAAATAAAAAAATAAAAAAAATAAAAAAATAAAAAAAAATCCTTGCTTCTTTAGATCAGTAGATCAGAGGGTGTCTTGTACTTTTTGTAAATCATCCACTGATTATAATTATTTGATTTTGTGTTTTATACTTAAATAAGTCAAAATCATTTGTTCTTTTCTGTTAGCATGGCGTTAATATTTTATTTCTAAACTGCATTGACATCATTTGGTTCTACTGGTTCTCTTTAATTGAGGTTCTTGAGGATGTTGTAGAGGATACATTTCTATATTTCTTTCCAAAAAGTTTCTAACTTTGTAGTTTTTTGTATGGGGAAGTTTACATAATCTTTGTTGGTTTATGCTTTATGCTGTAAGATTGACTTCTTGTTAATGATCGATGTTTGCTTTTATCAATGTCATATAATTTTAAGAAGAGAAGCATTTATCTGTTTCTAGGTTGAGTAGGTTTAGAATTGTTTTTCTATTGCATATGCATTAAACTCATACATACTTTGACTTGGGTGTGATTGATTGAAATGATTGACAAATTTATACCTTAATAAGCAAATGGATTCGTTTTAATTGAACAAGGGTGAGGAATAAAACTCTCTATAAGAACAAGGGTGATACCCAGAGTTGTTCAAACTATCGTGGAATAAAACTCATGTGTCACACCATGAAGCTTTGGGAAAGAGTAATTGAACACAGGCTAAGGCAAAATGTTACAATATCAGAGAACCAGTTTGGGTTCATGCCGGGGCGATTGACGACAGAGGCTATTCATTTGCTTCGTCAACTTATAGAGCGATTTCGAGAGAGGAAGAGAAATTTGCATATGGTCTTTATTGATTTGGAAAAAAATTATGATAAGATGCCAAGAGAGGTATTATGGTGGACATTGATGAAAAAGGGAGTCCCCATCAAATATATTGACATAATCAATGATATGTACGATGGAGTAGTGGCAAATGTCAGAACTTGTGGAGGTATCTCAAGTGATTTTTCTATCACAATTGGATTACATCAAGGATCTGCATTGAGTCCATTCTTATTTGCCATAGTGATGGATGAGCCTACTAGAGTCTAGAGCTATTCAGGATGAGATACTGTGGTGTATGCTATTTGCTGATGATATTGTCCTAGTCAATGAGACGAGAGCTGGGGTAAATACCAAATTGGAGTTATGAAGGCAAACTCTAGAATCTCGAGGTTTTAGGTTAAGTAGGGCCAAAACAGAGTATATGGAGTGCAAATTCAGTAAACAGGGAATCTGAAATTATAGTATTGTGAGACTAGATGGACAAGAAATACCGATGTGCAGTCATTTTAAGTACTTGGGTTCTATTATCCAAAAAGATGGGGAGATCGATAGTGATGTCAACCATAGGATCCAAGCTGGCTGGTTGAAATGAAGGAGCGCAACAGGAGTTTTATGTGATCCTAACATTCCGTTATGGCTGAAGGAAAAGTTTTATCAGACTGCTACTAGGCCAGCTTTGTTATATGGCACAGAATGTTGGGCTATAAAGAGACATCATGCCCAGAAGATGAGTGTAGTAGAGATGCGCATGCTTCGTTGGATGTGTGGCAACACGCGGAGAGATAAGGTAAGAAATGAGAATATTCGTACTAAGATAGGTGTAGCCTCTATAGAAGAGAAGATGAGAGAAAATCGCCTACGATGGTTTGGTCATGTGCGACATAGACCTACAGATGCGCCAGTCTGGCGAGTAGAGCA
Source organism: Agave tequilana (assembly GCA_038442645.1). Classification (NCBI taxonomy): domain Eukaryota; kingdom Viridiplantae; phylum Streptophyta; class Magnoliopsida; order Asparagales; family Asparagaceae; genus Agave; species Agave tequilana. The sequence continues at coordinate 125,621 of JAVJIF010018622.1, forward strand.
TATCAATTTAGGGCAAGTTAAAAGAGCGCGGGGAGACTGAAGAAAACATGGATGGAGGTAATACGACAAGATATAGAGGCTAAAGGTCTTAGTGAAGGCATATTGCTTGATAGGAATGAGTGGAGAAAGCTGATCCATGTGCCCGATCTAGCGTAAATCTCTTTTGGTTCATGTCGCCTCCCCAAATACTTGGGACAAATGGCTTAGTTTGTTGTTGTTGTTGTTTATTCGTTTTAAACTCTGGTGGGAGGACATTGATAGTTTTTGTTGATAATAATACACTTGGTGGCAAATTGAAATAATTTTGTGCTTCTTTTTTGTTTAGTCCCTTGCAATATATATTAATTTACTCACCTCTGATTTCCTTTTTATTTAAATACCTATATTGCATGCTGAATTCATTTTGTTGGCAAGAATTTACTGTTTTTTTGTTGGCAAGAATTCACACTGAAAGATAACCCGAGTTTTCTCCTTGTAGCACATCTTAAAAGATTCACAGTGTAGCTAGCATTCTAACTCTCTTCCAAACATATGAGCTAAAAGTTTAAATAAACTGGCACATTGCTGAGTGTATTGCTAAATGTTAGATTTCAATAAATTTACTCTTTTTTTAAGGTTCTTTCAATAAATTTCTCTGAATGAGTTGAATTGACTGATAATGTTGCCACTGGATTGATTTATAGCTTAGATACTTCAAATTCTAGCTTCAGTATATTGTTATCCCACAGTTCTTGAGAAACAAAGGGTAATGGACATTGAAAGAACGTCTGAACTATAAATGCGGACGAGCTGTCTAGGTGGTGGTGGTTCTCGGGGCATGAGTAGGGAGAATAAACCACAGTTCATCTTCTTTCTTTTAGAACTTGGGAGAAAAATAAAATCGCACACGAAATATTTTGCAATATCATTTAATATAAGTTTCAGTATCGAGTTGATATTGTCTCGAGGTAGGCAAATCCGATTCGATATTAGGGATAGTTATCGGAATCAGGCAATATTCCAACCTTGGTTTTTTGTTAATTATGATATCAAAGGAAAAATGTTTATTAATTAATTACAATGATAAAATCTTTATTATTATTATTATTATTTGTCCTTATATATGCTAATTTTATCTTCTTTTTATTAAAATCAGTGCAATATTTGCCAGTATTGGGGTTGTTGGAATTTTACAACTGATACAGGACAAGTAGCAGCTAAGACTGACTGAGGACCTTTTGGGGTTGCTACCAGATTTGTATGCTTAAATGCAATCTGATATGATCTATACATATCATCGTCGGCTGATTTTTAGAACTTTTTGGTAGATCTTAGGTCAAAATTTAACACCTAAGAGAGCATTATATAAAGCATGTTAGTGTGTCAGTGAATGCAGAAATTTACAGAGCTATTAGGTATTATTAGCTTGGCGGGCCTTTTATATGGTGTTTGAACTTGTGCTATGATTTGTAAATATTAACTCTGAGAAAGTCTTAGGAGTTAGTAGTGTAAACACTATGACTACAACCTTGTATGTTTCTTTCTATTTTAAGTGATATTGAATAAGTGTTGATTATATTGGTGATGTTGTTGTTCTTTTATTTCTATTTATTAGTTATCGAGTTAGAAAGAGGTCCTAGTCTGATGTTCTTTTTTTCTGCAGTATTTCCTGGTCTGTAGTGTCTAAATTGATCTGTCCCTTTCCTGCATCATTCATGCCTTTCTAGTTCCATTGTTCTATCGAGCTATCTATTTCTTTATTGTATTATTTGTTGGTTCAACTAAAAGTTTCGTATGCATATTTGTTAGAGTTATTAGTCTTATTCTCTTAATGTGGGTACAATCAAGTAATTGTGGGTGTATTTATCATATGTTAATATAAATACACATGAGGTGCAACCTAGGGTTTTAAGAACTTGCCCTCTATTTTCTTTTTCTTCTCTCTTCTCCTTTCCTTTCCTCTCTACTTTTAAACTTCACTGGGTAACAAAGCAAGTGCAAATTGGGTGTTAGAGTTATTAGTTTTTTTTAAAAAAAATTTGGGCGTTTTTTATGGTTGCGTGATCATTCGTGGTTCATCATTATTCGTGATTGTTGTTGTTCGTTGTTGTTGGTTGTTCATGATCGCTAGTGGTTCATTTATGAGGTCTAGGATTTTTCTGCAGATTTTGTTCTTGGTTCTTCGTTGATCGTTGTTGTTCGCTATGAGAACTAGGGTTTTTTGTAGATCTTAGTTGCTTGTTAGTTGTCGGTTGTGGTTCACTGTGAGATCTAGGGTTTCTAAGATTTCGTGTTCCTGTTCCATCTGCAAGCATGATGGGGACGAAATCTTCTAGCGATGTTAGTAATGGTGGTGGTAACAATCCTTTTACTGTTACTCACACATAATGATGTAGGAAAATCGATTACTGCAGTAAAACTCAATGGTGCGAACTATCTCGCCTGGTCTAAATATATCAAAGTAGCATTGAGGGTGAAGAAATTAAATTTTTTGTTGGAAGATCTCCCGCCTGAACGGCAGCTGAATATGAGAATTGGATGAGTACAAATTCATATGTTTATGTCATAGTTGTGGCATAATATGAAGTCACACATCGCCTCTAATGTTCATTGGTGTGAAACAACCAAACAGATTTGGATATCTCTTAAAGAATCCTATTCATAGAAGCAGAATGTGGCCTATATTTACAAGTTCTATGAGTTTACCACAATGCAGAACAAGAAACTTGTGAATGAGTATCTGGCTGCAAAGAAGGCCTTGTGGGAGGACTTATTGCAGTATCCTCCGGTGACTACTGATTTGAAGAAAGATCAGCGGCAGAAGGAGTTTCATATTTCTCTCATCCTAGCTGGTTTGAGTCCTGCGGTCGAACCTTATAAGGCTCAAATCATTGCTGGAGAGCAGTTACCTACAATGGCATATATTTTCTCTTGCTAAATCGTTCATTGCTAGGACAGATTTTTGTGGTGCCGAGTAATAAATCTTCTGCCTTGGTTACTATTGCTGGTGGCCGTGGTGGCGGCGGACATGGTGGTAGAGATGGCGGTCGTCGTGGTCGAAGATGGGCCGTGGTGGTAGAGATGATGGCCGTGG